>JAANBB010000172.1:0-77040 GCA_014621425.1 Cylindrodendrum hubeiense | reverse complement strand
GTTGGTACCCCAACTACAACGGAGCTGCCGGTTCAGGACACCACCACTACTGAGATCCCCGTTGGTACCCCAACTACAACGGAGCTACCGGTTCAGGACACCACCACTACTGAGCTACCCATTGGTACTCCTACTACAACGGAGCAGCTCCCTGACACCACCACCACTGAGCTCCCTATCGGTACTCCTACCACAACGGAGCAGCTCCCTGACACCACAACCACCACTCAGCTTCCCCAAGATACCACGACTACGACCGCGCAGCTACCGGAGGCGACTACCACGACTACTGAGCAACCAATTGAGACCACCACCACAGCCCAGCAGCCTGCTGACACCACAACCACCGAAGTTGATCCCGGGGCTACCATCACCGATGCTCCCGTCCTCACCACAGCTACAGGTGCTGCTGCCACCTCTAGCGTGTCTTCCGTCTCGACCGAGATCCTGGGTCTAATCCCCATCATCAACTCCTGGAAGATCGACCCCGATAACCTCAAAGATGAGACCAAGAATAAGGTTAACGAAGTCAAGGATCATATCCTCGGCGTGATCAAGGATCTGGGCGGTGACTCTACCAAGGGCTGCGAAAACAAAAAACGAGGCCTTCTGGGATTCATCGGTGACATCGTAAACAGCTTGGTCTGTATCGCCCAGGACCTTACCAATGTCTCGGTGAACATTGATCTTGGTGATATTACTGCTGTTACCAGTGTTATAGGTGGTGTCCAGAGCGAGACTGAGGATCTCACCGACGAGAAAGATGATGACAAGACGGATGAGAAGAGCGATCAAGAATCCACGGAGCAGGAGTCTTCTACAGAAGAGCCCACGTCGACCACAACCTCTCCCTGTACAGAAGACACTGCCGAACACGTCACGCTCATCTGCAAGCCCACTACCATCACCGAGGATGGCAACGTTCGCTCTACCGAGACCTGCTTCGAGTCCATCACTGTTGAAGTCACCGGATGCTCCGTCACTGAAGCCACTACCGTCATCACAACCACCGGCACAGCCCCGGCCATCACGCCTTGTTCCCCTGATACTTGCGGTAGTGGTGATGCCTGCCCCATGGGCGAGCTCCCTCTGAGTGGTGCTGCTATGAACATTGTCTCGTCCCAGATTGACTGTGGTGCCCTTTCCACTAGCACTACCTCGGTGCTTCCCACCGGCTACACGGCTCTGAATGAAATCTCTGTTGCTGAGCCCACAGCTCGCCCGGAATCTGACGGCTCCGCTGCCAAGAAGCGAGACTTGAAGCGAGACCTGTCACCTCGTGTCTTCCTCCACAACACCACTCCTAACCCCTTCTACGTCGCGAGCTTGAACCCCGCTTGGGTGAGCCAGATTGGAGATGCATCTGGACACTGGTATAACTTTCCTGAGGTGGGCCAGGGCTTCGCAGGTGTCAACGGTATATACGGCTGTACAGCTGTTATCATTATTTCCGAGTTGGGTGTCTATCTCTCTCATATCTGGGAGAACCCCGTCTTTATCGACTCCGCCTGGAACCCGACCGACGACGCGTCCTTCAACGCAAAATCCTTCGAGGCTCTCCGCGATGGCACAGCAAATGCAGAGAGCATCACTGCCCTCGTTGGTGATGATACTAACCCGGGTGTCTTGCACTCCATGTACTCTCCCAAGGTCTTTGTCCTCACCCCCTTCACAGGCCCCAATGACCCCACAGGCATCACCACCAGGTTCAGATATCAGGACCGTGCTCAACAGCTCGTTGATAACCTTGTCGGAATCATCCCCGGATCTGGTGGCAGTGGTCAACTTCTGGGCTACACCCGCACTGGGCAGGAGCTCTCCACCGAGGTCATCGGTACTTGGGGTCGAGCCATTGTGGAAGTCGACCCGCTGCAGTCCGTCCTGGTTGCTCCTTCCGAGCAGGAACCCATTGGTCTTCGCATAGGCCGATGGAGGCTGTGGGTTGAAGACCAGCTCGTTACGTACCAAGACTTCACCGCTTTCGACTTTACTCCCGTCAGCAAACAGAAGCGACAGGACTCGGGTGTCGACGCGTGCTTGGTTGCGACTAGCAGTACTGGTCTCACTACTGAGACCACCTCTACTACCGCTGACTCTACCACAACTGAGGCCAAGACAACGGAGACCACTCAAACCACGGAGACCACTCAAACTACGGAGACCACGCAGACAACTGTCGAGTCAACAACTACCCAACCCCCTACAACCTTTCAAACCTCTATCCTCACAACCACTTCCGCACCTGACACCACTTCGGAACAAGAAACCACTACGACCGAGAATACCTTCACTGGTCCATACCCCTGTGGTAACTTTGGCGGTCCTAACGTCCCTACCCCTTACTGCCAGTGTTCCACCACCACCGGGGGTCAGACTTTCTTTGCCACCGCTACTCTCATTTCGGGCCAGTGCACCGACTATACTACCTTCCCCTCCCCCGTCACTCTCCAGCCCACTGAGATCGTGACTGTGGCACCCACTGCTACTCAAGACGCGACCCCTACAACACCACTAACGAGGGGTGCCATTGCCTGCCACAACGAAGCCGATTTCCCTGGGCATGCCGACATTAACGGAGGCTCTCAGGACGACTATTCCACAGATTTCAGTGGACTGACCGGACCCAACGGAGACGATAATCTTTACGATGGAGCGGGAACGGTCGAGTTAAGCAAGTCGGACAAGCACGGCGTCTCATACTACTACTCAGTCAACTGGATAGATGGATGTGTAACAACCCAAGACACACAAAACTTCCGGTTCCCCTTGGGCGTAGGTAGTCAGATTACAGCCTACTTGATGGTGAGAGAAGACTATACAAAGTGTAAGTGAAGACAGCGTTATGTCTCTAAAAGCCTTTTAAAGAAGATATGTACTAACTTTATTCGATAGGCTCTAACGGTGGTGTTGGCGGAAGTGTCCAGGTCGGTTGTTTGTTTTATACATTTACTGGTGGAAAGTAAAGTTGGGTAATAGATTAATTAGACTGGCTAGGAAGAGAAATCTCTAGCTGTATATATACAATCTAGAGGTTGTTGAAAAGCCCTTATCAGTTTGCCATTTACAGTAACCAATACGGCAGCATCGATGATGCTTCGTGACCATTTGCGAAAACGAAATACCGATTGCAGTCTGTTTGAGTCTGTAGCTCAGCGAGTAAACCCCTCCCCTGCCCCACTAGTCCCTACAGCTGCAGTAAGTTAGATAGCGCAATTGGCCCAGATATCCCCGTAGTGGCCTCGGTGCCATCTCTCACTCATATCCCTCGGGATTATAATCCGTACAATCGACCAGAGGAAAATAAAATGAATTTGGCGCATCAATAGTTTGCGCCCGAAATTGTAGCCCACGCGTCGGAGTCGGAGCAGACCACCCTCTGTGGTGCAGGTCCCACACATCTCGGTGGGTAAACAGAAGCCTCAACGGCATCACCGCCAACTTGAACCAATGAAGAATACCCACCTTGGGAAATTGAGGCTCTAAGCAAAGCAAGGCGATGCCAAGATGCTAAGAGCTGCAACCAATTCCCACCTCCTGCCTCCTGCTTTCAGCTCTGATCAATGGGTCACGCTAACAAGGCCCCCCCTGTTCGGTGCCCACATTGGTTTTTTAAATGTGGACTTCACGAATCAACGAGCTTCTCTAGCATCCAGTTAATGGCCGTGCTCACACTACTGAATACACTATTGAAAGATGCACACGTACGCGTTGGCCCAAATTAAGGATGAAAGGTGAGGACACCAAATAAAGTATACCGTGCTATTTGAAGAATAAATAAAGTGCATGCAATGTTTTCTATGACGTTAGGCCACCGCCAGTCACTCGCCCCTACGATCCTCGCTCTGCGAAGGATTGCTTGTCCCTCCTTCGGACTTTATTTAGCACGACGAGCGTCGACAGCACTACGAGCGAAGTCGACACCACTACTTCTACCACTACTTCATCAATCACATCTACTACATTAGCGGCTTCCACAAACTTGGCTCAAAATCCTGGCTTTGAAAATGCCGACTCTGTGAATCCTTGGAAAACCTTGGCCAAGTGCTGGCTCTCTGTCTATTCTGCTTCTCAAAGCAGCTACCAATCTTCAACCCTCAAGATGACTGCCGGATCTACAGCGATTAACCAATGGGTACAGCTAACCACGCAGTCCTCGTAGGGCCAGGGCCAGTTAAATGCAGGCGCCGGTATGGTATGGCAGTGTTTAATACGAGCTGTCTATGGGCCAATATCTTCTTGAATGACCCTGTTTTGGCAGAGGTTGAGATCACGTCTCGAGTTAGCTTCCAATATTTGAACAAAAGAAGAAAAGGGTCGTGCGTAACCGGGTAAATATGATTAAGGTCAATGAGTGATTTACTTCTTGTGAACTGGATGACATGACTTGAGCATACTTTTGCATGTAACTCAATCACGTAGCTGAAGAGCAATGTTTGTAGTCCCCACGTCTTTCCATATACCAAACCGAACCGCCCGGTCTTCTCTATTACCCTGACCTCCTCCTCAGCACTGTCATCGTCTTCATTATAGTAACTACCTTCATCTGCAGTTGAGCTCGGGCTAGTAGTAGCCGCCTTCGCTGTCTAACAATGAGAATGTGAGTAGTGTGATGGACAGGCATGTAAAGGAACACGGCTCGAAGAGGGGCAGTTGCAGCAAGCGGCGTTGATGCCTATTTGCAGCAATATTGGTCAATGACAGAAGGAGTCACAATACCGGTATCTACAGTACAATGCTGCTCTTTGCATAAATTAGGTGGAGCCGAATATACATTTGACAAACGTTACTTTTATTGGCTGGACCCCCTGCCAAATATGGAAGTACAATATTGTGACACTCAAAGGGGTAGCGCTGTCTCAAGGTAATCTGTTGAAGTGGGCCTTTACGGGCCCTCTTTGACATTTCAGCTCTGTGAAATAGTGGCGCAACTAATTTTCTCCACAAGTAGCTGGCTGAAAAGGAAAGAAAAGTAGATAGCGTTGCCTTCCTTACCCATTTGGGAAACGCTTGTGAGGTAACGTCAATAGTTTCCTGTGGCTTGTCTTGGCAACAGGCGGCGATACCGCTGTAGGTATCCTAAATAAAACCATCTGGTTTTTGATATGGGAAAGGAGCATACATATGTGTATATACAGTCCCGCCGTTCTGCTTGACCGGCGCTCACCTCCGCCGTTTTGCGTCTCGTTCTTTCCTCCTTCAACCCACACTCGTTTATTGCTCTTCCACCCCACACTCATTTGACAATGGTTTCTCTGAAGGGACTACTCCTCTTCTCTTTGGGAGTCGAGGCACTTGCTGCCCAGGGTGCTCAAGTGACCTGCTCCAGCGAGCTCGGTTCCGTGTCTGTGGAACATCCTACTACCGAAACTGCCACCGAAACACAAACTATCACTCAAACAACAGAAATTTCCGAGAGTCTCGACGAAACAGTTACCCCTACTCCAACTACCGAAATTTTAACCGATTTTGACACCATCACGGTCACTGAGACAGCCGGAGCTGAGACGAAGATTGCGACTGAAGTTGTGACAAGTGAGGACCATCTCCCAACAAAAGTCCGTCCATCACTAATCAATACAAGACACCATTTCCATCACTACAACCAACACAATTTCCGAGATTGAGACTCAAACCTCTACTACGACGTCGACCTCCACCACCACGACTACCACGATTCCGGCCCCCGCTGGTTTCACTCCGATCGCACAGAGCCCAGAATATGTCGCCAAGGTCAAGGCTCGTGAACTCGGAGAGAGAAAGGTCGCGAATCCGGGGTTGACTATTACCGGCTCCAGTTCCAAGTGCAAGCCGGTTGACGTCTACCCTCGACAATATCTCCAGAGCGTCAACTGCATCAAGACAGTCATCGAGACAGTTTCGAAGACTGTTACGACTACCGTTGAGGGCAGCACCATCACCCTTCCTGCAGCAACAGAGAGCGTGACCGCCACCGAGACTCTTACCGAAACCAGCACTGAATACCCACCTGATGTTTCAGAGACTATTACTACCAGGTGAGTTTGATATGGGACAGAGGGGCCTGCGGCAGTGGACCAGGAGTTGAACATGAAGCTAACCGCCCACGTTTGTCTATAGCACTGATATAACCATCACTGCCACCGAGGACTTCACAACCACGAGCACCACCACAACTACAGGTAGGATCTACAATCCCAGAACTATGATGGTGCGGGCTAACACGATACTCAGCTACTGTCCAAGAAGTTTTCCCCACATCGTTCTACGAGGCCTGCGGTGCCTCTAACATCATCACCAATGCCAATGGCGGTAAGGCGATCGTACTCCTTCAGAGTACTGGCAATGGACTTTCAAGCTTCAGCGCCGCAAATGCATACGAGTGTTGTGTTGGCTGCTTCACCACCAATGCCGCAACCTGCCGAGGAGCATTTAGGTTCAACTCTGGAGTCTGCTATCATTTCACAAGCAACACGTGCGCTCCTAGCCAGCTCTCCGGAGCTAATTACAAGACTGGAAGCGGCACAGCAATTACTGCTTATGTTATGAATGGGCCTTGTGGCAGAATTGGCAATGGTGGTTCATCGGTGTAAGCTAGATCCATTTTATGGGGACCTAGATGGGGGGATTCGTTCAAATGCTTGATTGTTGGGGTGATACCACTTGCGCAATTGTCCTACCTTTCGTCATACAGCACACATATATGCATATATGTTGTTGTTATATTTATCAATAATAGCTTGACCGGGCTCCGCTTTCAAGACTCTTTCGTACTTTACCCCCTCCAACCTTTGCTAGATCGGTATGCCGCTTGCAAACCGCCACGAAATGTGATGAGTGCGCTTCATGAGTGAATTACATACATGGTGGGGGAGAATGACGAACAGGGGAAACTGAATAAAGCTGTACAGAAGAAGCCAGGCTTTTCCACATCGCAATGAATCGAAATGGGCGAGCTGAGGTTGACCGCGTGTGTAACGAACGCGTGAACGGCGAGGCGACGAGCCGCATTACTGAAGAGAGCCCCCAATTGCGATGTGCTGCATAATTCCCGCTGGATATTCTAATAATGCACACAATCCCCTTCTATCGAGGAGGGATTAATTAGTGGCAGGTGCGGCAAAATTTTGAGTCATACTTGGACTAACTTCATGGGAGCCAGGTCGGCGCATTCCGCCAAGATGCTCATCGCCTAGCTCAAAGACGACGGCGCTGATAATCCCATAGCCAACGTCGAAGGTAAGTATAAAAGACGCCGCCGAGACGGGCAGGAGCTTTTGAGGGGAACTGATGTCGATACATTTTTGGTGATTCGACCTGGTTTCGTCAAGATACAGCGACTTGGAATAGGCAGTGACACCTGGGCCGTGAAGTAATGGGATTAGCAGAGCACAGATTGATGGCAGCTGCATTTTAACGCAGAGTTAAGAAGGCAAAAGTTCTATCGGTGGCACCGGATTTTGAGGTGTGATCCAGAGGAGTGTGGCACTCCTGACTCCCAGGTTCTCCCCTGATGATCTTGCCATGTGGTCTTGGCAGGTATGTTAAAGCGAAGCATCCACTAAATACATCTTCTTCTTATCCGATCAAATAAATGTATGGCACAGGCGTCAAGTCCGACTGGTACTGGATACTTTGCCGCAGGATCTCTACACAGTGATGTAGTATTATTAGTGTCCTCGGTTACAAATCGATACAGGTTTAGGAGTGCATTTACGAACGTGCTGTCTGAAATTCGGCACTGTTGACTTGTTCTCCGTCCGGATCATAGGGTACCTCGCCTCATGTGCGACTTTCCGGAGATAGTTGACACAGTGCAGACTATGTCCAATGGGAGGGATAATAAAATATCGTCCTCCGTCCTCCAACACTTCATTGTGGACACGGTCAGCTCGGATTTGGACATAGCAAGATACCTTCATATGAAGAAAGGGCAGAGAGCTCATTCCACAGAGTAAGCAAGTTGGAGACAATATCGAATCGACAAGACGATCGTAAGAGATGAATGTCAGGCTACATTGTGGCACAGTTTGTATTATCTCCAATGCACGCGATGAATCTTTCTTTAGTCCAAAGGCTCAAATTCTAAGCGGTTGGCCCAGTCTGAATTGAGTGGGAGCTCGAGAATGAGCCGGGGTTCACTCAATGATGTCACAGCCATACTTTCCACGAAAATAGCTGCATTTAGACTGTATGGGCAGGTAATATTTGTCAGGTCTGGATGCTTAGGATCACAGACCTAGTGCATAGATCTAAATGCTAGGTACGGGACGAGGCTTAGAAATCTTCTCGTAAGCCATCATGAATCGCAATAAGGTGTCCTCATGACCAGCCTTTGCTACGAGGCATAGGCCGAACGGCCGCTTATTGTAGCGAAGCTGTCCTATCGGGACTGTGGCAAGAGGATACCCTGAAATTATCAGCAACCGAGAGATAAGGGCGGGGTTCACGAGTTATTACCTGCAGCGGCAGCATGGACGCACAACGAGGAGTCTCCTGGTGCTACCACAAGATTGATCTGTTCTTTATTGAACACTTCGTCAAGAAGCTGCTTCGCAATTGTACGGAGCTCATTTTTTAGGCCCTGTATGTGCTCCTTCTCGTCGGTACAATTCATTGCCGCTTCTAAATCATTCTGCTTTGTAAATGCTGGAGCCTGTTAGCGAGCTGCTTTGGCTGAGATATCTCGAGTATGTAACACTCAACTTACGAGCAGGGAGGGCATTTTCACTATTATCGCTATTGAACTTGACGATATCTCCAACGCTGCTTATAGCGCATTCGTCAAACGACTCGATGAAGCGAGGGATGCACACATTCTTAAAATCCCAATCTAAAATTCATTAGTAGGATTACTGCGCTCATTGACTGCTACACTGACGTACATGCAATTGGGAGTATAGTCGGCGGCAGGGTTGAAACATCCGAAATGTCGATCGGGTACTTCACAGCGCAGCCACGATCCTTTAGACAAGAAACCGTGGCTTCGTACTCATCCACCTGATAGTCTTCGTTACTCTCTTGAAATTTCTTGACGCAATCAATATGACATACCATTTGTTCTGCTGTGCCTTGAAATTGGGTACAGAAATCTTCTGCCATGTTCCACACCTTCGGGTCCAAGAACCCTACCGAAAGCCCTTCCCAGGATCTCAATTGGGGGCAGTCGAATGTGCGATCAAGTAAAATATTGGCCATTACGTACACATCTGCCGCCGATTTTGCCATTGGACCTGGGCTATCAAAGAAGTCCGTCATGGTGTATAGGCCGGTAGTATCTTGAACACCAATAGTAGGCTTGAGCGAGTACAGACCTGCACGCGTTGAAGGTGTAACGATGGAACCTATTGTCTCCGTGGCCATGGCAAGAGGACTAAAGCCAGAAGCTACTGCGACCGCAGAGCCGGTTGAGGAGCCCCCAGGAGCCTGGTAAACATCAGTAGGGATTGAATCTAGGATTAAATTGGACTAACTGAGTGACCAAGTAACTTTTCATTCTCCTCCATCTTTCCAACATACGGCGACAGTGTCTGGCCGCCGTGAGCAGACCAGCCAGGCATCATCATGGTCATTTTCATACCAGCAAACTCCTAAATTCATATTTAATACGGTAGAACCATGCTAGAAGCAAATAAGACTGACTGTCATGTTGGCCTTTCCCAGGATAATCAAGCCAGCGTCAATTAGCCTCTGGGTGATGGCTCCATTCTTTGAGGCCTTGGATCCGATAAATGCCAGCGATCCAGCTGTGGTGCTCATGCCAAGATCTGATGCGGTGACAAAACTATCTTTCAAAATAATCGGGATCCCATGAAATGGGCTCCTGAGTTTGTCTTGCTGGCGCTCCTGATCCAGAGCTGCGGCAATTGCGAGAACGCGCTCCCGCGGGGCGGGAGAAATTAATGCATTGAGTTCAAGCTCATGTAAATCGATCTGCGCAAAATACGCCTGCACAATCTGTATGCTCGTAGTCTTACCGTCTTCTAGCCATTGCTGTAAATCTACTGCATTGGTGGTAAGAACGTCGAATGCCATTTCTGCACTACAACTGACCCAGTGGGTTTGGAGATGAGGGGTTATGTGTGAGGGTGGGTGCTGGTTGTGATGAACTCGTCTTCAAATCCAAATGTCAGGTGATCATGTGCCTATCACTTCTTATCAAACGACCATAGCACGATGTCGGTGGCCAGTCAAATCCAGCTTTGTAATGTAAGCGGAAAACGAGGGACCATCATAGACCTTTCTTGATATTTATACAAATGCGTCTTCGCCAATCTTGGCTCTTATTGGAGAAGACCCTGTTTATTAATCTCACCCCGCAAGTTGATTACATTAGGCAGCAGTTATCTAGAACATACCTCGGCGATTTCGTACGGCGCGTAGATGTGGGGCGGTCGAAACTCGGGTTTCGCTTCGTGATCCACATCTTATCTCATGTATTTTTGAGTTATTGAGACCATATATCTTCATATTCCCACTCGGCCTTCTTCAACATTATGAGGCGTATTATTCAACGATCACTCAGCAGGTCCACCTGGTGGTAGTTTGGGTCTTTGCCACAACAATAAACTGCTCACGTGACGAAACTCCAGCCCTGGCTGCCTGGAACCGAAAAAAGAGGGGAAGGCGTGCAAGTCCTATCGTCCCAGCACCAGGACAAGGCTCGTATTCTTTTCAATACCTTCTTCCTCATCTGAACCATTCCTTGAAAACAGGACTCAGAATATTCGAACTCTTACTTCAAGCAGGCACATGCAATCCTAGGGCTCGGAAATATAACCCGAATATTCGGTGCTTCCTAAACGCAACTCAGCTCTAATCGTATTCACGTAACAGAAAATGGAAGATGTGGAGAAAAACCTTCGGCTGGCTCGAGAGCTTGCCGAGGATACAGAAGACGATCCAGATCGAGCCATGTATTTGAACAACCTTGGCATTAGACTCCACCAGAGATATGTGTTTACCGGAGCGATGGCGGATCTGGACGAGGCGATTGAAGTAGCACGAGATGCCATCAAGGCCACACCGGCAGGTACTTCAAATCAAGCGCAATACTTGAGCAACCTCAGTCTTTGGCTTGGTGAGAGATACTCCCGGAATGGATCAGTGCCAAACTTGGATGAAGCGATCAAAGTAGCCCATGAGGCTGTTGAAATGGCCCCCCATGGCTCTCCCGACATGGCAACCTTGTCAAGCAACCTTAGCCTTCAGCTTTCCAATAGATACCAACGCTTTGAATACATGCCGGATTTGGAGGAAGCAATTCAACGAACTCAACAGGCCATCAAGGCAACACCCCGGGATCATCCAAACTGGCCGAAATGGACAAGTAATCTTGGAGCCCAACTTCACGGCAGATTCTCAAGAACTCAATTGTTGTCTGACCTTGAGGAGTCTATTAAATTAACGCGAGAGGCCATCCATGCCACACCAGTGGATCACCCGGATCTGTCTAGTCGGCTGACTAACCTTAGTCTCCAGCTTGGCGACAGATACTCACGAACTGAATTGATTTCAGATCTAGAGGAGGCTATTCAAGCAGGCCAGATTGCTGTAAACACCACTCCGGAGGGTCATATAGACCGAGCAGTACATTTGCATCGTCTGAGCCTTCGATTTGAAGACAGATTCTTACGCACCAGAGAGATATCAGATCTTGAAAAGGCTATTCAACTGTCCAGAGAGGTTGTTAGAATCACTGGAAAAGAAAATAAAAATCGAGCTGGATTTTTGAGCATCCTTGGAGTTCAACTTGGGGAAAGATGCTCTCACACTGGAGCTATAGATGACCTCAAAGAGGCTATCCAAGTTTCCCGAAATGCAGTCGAGGTCGCCATGCATGATGATCCCGACCTGGCGAAAATATTAAATAACCTTGGCCTACATCTTGGAAACCAATACTTGCGCACTGGAGACATCTCAGACCTTGAGGAGGCCATCCAACTCACACAAAAGGCGATTGATGGTACTCCAAAGGATTACCCAGATCGTTCGAGATGGCTTAATAATCTTAGCCTTCGACTTGCTGACAGATTTGCACGTACTGGATCATTTCCAGATTTGGAAAAGGCAATCATCATTGCCCGAGAGGTTGTGGATGCTGTCGCCAAGGATGACCCTCAAAGAGCTGTACGATTGAACAATCTTGGAGTTCAGCTGGGTCAGAGATATACATTCAGCGGAGCCATGACAGACCTGGAAGAGGCCATTCGGATGGCCCGAGAGGCAGTGAAACTCACACCAGAAGACCATCCGGATTGGGCTGGATGGTTGAGCAATCTTGGACTACGACTTAGCGACAGACACACACGGACTGGCGGCATTGAGGATCTGGACGAAGCTATCCTGATAGCCAATAAGGCCATTAGAGCTACCGTCGACAGTCACCCAGATCGAGCTATATGGCTAAGCAATCTTTGCTATCGACTCGGCGAGAGACATTTACGCACACGAGCACTATCTGACGTGGATGATGCTATCAAAGTAGGCAAGGAGGCAGTTGATGCTACTCCGAGGGATCATCCAGACCGTGCCAAATGGCTGAGCAACCTTAGTGTTCAACTATTTAATCGTTATGTATTTACTTCAAAGCTGGAGAATCTGGAGGAGGCTGTTGACAATGCCCGAAAGTCTGTTGATATTATTCCGGAAGCCCACATACACCGACCCGCCTTGCTGAGCAACCTTGGAAATTATCTAGCCGATATGTATCGCCGCACTGGATTACTGCATGAGCTAGAGGAAGCCATTCAAGTAACCCGAGAGGCCATTCGGCTTACACCAACCCACCATTTGGACCAGGGAAAATGGTCATACAATCTTGGTCTTCGCTTACAAGCCAGATACTCCAACACCATGAACAAACAAGACCTCAACGATAGTAAAAAATGCTTTCAAACCGCGTTGGACTATGAGGAGTCAGCTATCAATATTCGTACATTGGCCGGCCGGAAACTTCTTGCATCCCTGGACCCTCATCAAGAAAGCCATGAAGCATATGCTGTCGCCAAAACCACCATCGAGTTGGTTCCCCTGCTTACCCCCCTATCGCTCCAAAATGGAGACAAACAGCATATTCTTTCGCAAGTCGTAGGACTTGCATCTGACGCGGCAGCCATCGCATTGATTGCAGGGGAAGGTCCGATTTCTGCGATCGAACTACTTGAAACCGGCCGCGGCGTTCTTGCAAGCTCTCTTCGAAATATGCGGGCTAGTATTTCTCCCTTGACAGAAGAATACCCAGAGCTCGCGAAATCATTCATGGAACTTCGAAACCAACTTGAGCTGCAAACTTCAAGGGACACTCAGGGCATAGCTGATAACACTGACGCTATGCCTAAGGCTTCGACCGATCAGCGCTACAATGCTGGCAACCAGATGCCGCTATTGCTGAAAGAAATCCGCAGTAAACCTGGGTTCGAACGATTCCTACTTTCTACGTCAGTAACTGAGCTGCAAGAAGCCGCAGCACAAGGCCCGATTGTCATACTGAACGTAAGCTCACATCGGTGTGATGCCTTAATCATCAAAAAGTCTGCTATACAACTACTTGAAATGCCCCATTTGTCTCAACGGGATATTCAGGATCGGGCTAAAAGTCTTCAATCTATTGAGATACTAGGTTGGCTCTGGGACAATGTCGTTGGCCCTGTTCTTGAAGCCCTTGGCTTCACAGAGCCTCCGATAGGGCAGTCCTGGCCACAGGTGTGGTGGATTCCTACAGGGCCCTTGGTCAATTTTCCGCTTCATGCTGCTGGACGCCATCTAGAGTCCAAGTCAGACACGGCCCTCGAAAGAGTCATTTCATCCTACAGTTCGTCGATAAAGACAATAATACATTCCCGCCAGCAGCAGCACCAGGGTTCAATGTCCAATGCAACCAAAACAGCCGTTTTCGTGGATATGCCCCGTACCCCAGGACAAAAGTCGCTTCAGTATGCAACTAATGAGATAAATGTGGTACAAGATAGTTGCAAGCCGATGAAGCTCCTCCATGTTCTACCTCAGCCATTCAAGGGCGACGTATCAATAGCTTTGGAAACATGTACAATTTTCCATTTTGCTGGTCATGGAAAGACAGACAAGGAAAACCCGCTGCAGAGTCAACTACTGCTAAAGGACTGGGAAAAGCATCCTCTTACAGTGGGAAGCCTACTAGATACTAACCTCGGCTCGAATGCGCCGTTTCTTGCCTACCTATCCGCTTGCGGAACAGGGCAGATCCTTAATGAGGCCTCAATCGATGAAAGCATCCATCTGATCAGCGCGTTTCAGTTGGCTGGTTTTCGACATGTGATTGGCACGTTGTGGGAGGTCGACGATGAGCTGTGTGTTGGCATGGCGAGATTGACCTATGAGCTTCTTGAAGGGAATGGCATAAGTGACAAGAACATAAGTTATGGGCTTCACAATGCTACAAGACGACTTCGTGACGACTGGATCCGCCAGGAAGTGGATGACCAGAAGGCTGCTGAAAAGTCAAGATCTGCAAGGGATATTAAGTTTCGCGAAAACAGAGAGCCAGCGAGGCCCCTGTGGGTTCCTTATGTTCATTATGGTGCTTAAACAGAGGAACCCCAAAGTCTACGAACCGACATCCGTCTTGGTCGTTGTAGGGCCTCTTAATAGCGCGATTATCCTGGTTACTCTGACATAACCGTGATAAGCCTGCTCTACGCTTCTTGACTAGGTCAACCCATTAAACCCGTGGGATTACTCAGACGTTTCTTTTGGGGAGCATCCTAGATATGAGTATTGAATTTTGTCAGAACATGCATGATATCTATGGATGAATTCATATTGTATCTTGAGTCGCTTGCTGTTTCCTTGGAATCATCGTGGGTCAGACAGGGGCTACATGCAATGAAGAAGCATCGGTTGAAGGTGAGAGACCTGCTCTATAAATTTCTAAGTACTGTATGCTATTCTATGTCTTATGCAGATGATGCTGATGCTGATGCTGATGCCAAAAAAAAAATATCGAAACAAAATGAAATCAAAACTGTGTATGCTGAAGCCCATGTATCTCCTCTAAGAGTCCAAGCAGAAAATTGCTGACCAAACGCTATGCAATGTTCTACCAATCTCCAAGCGCCGTGTTGATGCAAATCTAATATGCAGAAAAAAGGAAATGAATATCAATGCGCCATCTTAGATAGCACGCTTGTGGATGCCACACTTCTGGAGGCACGCATCAACTCCCAGAGCAATGGTCTTGGGAATAGCCTGGCGAACACGATCAATGTCCTCGCCAGCGATGCTCTGGCCGAAGGTGGCGGCAATGACATCGTCGCTGAGGGCGAAGGTCTCGTCCTGAATCTGACCAGCGCCAAAGTCCTCGGAGGCGAAGGCGGCGACAAAGGTGGCGGGTTCGCAGTCGGGGTTGAACTGGGTGTGAACAGAGCCCTGATAGAAGGGGGTCATCATGTTGGGGCCAAGCTCGGTGCGGATAACCCGACGGTTGCCGTCCTTATCATTGACACCATTCTCAGGAACCATCTCAGTGATAAGACGACCAGAAGTAACGATCTGAAGCTCGGCAGAGCGGGGGTGGACGTGGAGGGTGTTCATGCCGCAAGCTGGAAAGAAAGTTGTTAGCACTTGATGCAGTACAGTTGCGAGACGGGGTGTCTCATTGAAGAGTCCGAGGAAGGGAATGTCTCACCATCAACGCGGCCGAAAGCCATGCCGGAACCAGTACCGACCAGAGCAGGGAACAGCTTGCGGTTGGCGACAATAAGCTCGCCTCCTTTGCCAGGGTTTTCTTGAGCCTTGTTAAAGTCGAAGACGAACTCATCATCACCGAGAAGAGCAAAGCGATCGACAGCACTAGGGATGGAATATTAGTCGATGTATGGAAAAAGGCTTGGGGTATTGATTATACATACGTATCGGCAAGCTGGAGCTGCGCAGTCAAGCTGAGCTCTTGGGGATAGGCGCCTCGTCGGGAGTTGCGGGGGGCAGCTGAGGCGAGCGAGGTGAAGGCCAAGATGGCGGAAATGGCGGCGGCGGAGAACTGCATTTTGAAGATTGTTGTTGGTGTTGAAGTGTAGAAGATGAATGAGTTGGTGGTAGAGTATGGGTGGAGATGTATGAAGATGATTGAGCTGTGGTTGTTGTCTGTTGTTGTGATGATGTAGTGTAATAAGTTGTTGTGAGGTGATGTGATGATGTGATGTGATGGTGGTGATGCTGTGTGAAGATGTTTTTGTTTCAATCACGGAACGAAGCCATTCTTTTATGGTTAATTGTCGCGCCCCCGAAGAACCACACAAGCAGTAGTCTAGGTTGCTCCTGTAAGGAACACAGGTAAGAATCTCACGCTGACTGCTGCTGTGTGGTGCCAAAGATAGCCCAGTGCACATGGCTTTGCGCTCGGCTTGTCAGCGTTCCGCGGCCGCGGTGCCAGCTGGGCTGTGGGGCTCGTCCGTTGGTGATGTGGGCTTACAGGGGTCTCCGATCAGCGCTTGAGATCACTGGAGGGCCACTTGGCAACCCAATCTCGTGCGTCTGAATGTGTCCTGTGCGCCTGTCGTCTGTCTGCATTGGATTGGCTGCTGGGAGTCTTGGTGGTGTGTGGCGGAGCAGCCGCACCGCCTGGCGGGGTCTGGAAACATAAGCATGGAAATATAGGCACAGAAATACAGGCGGGCCATGCGCTGTGAGCGCCAGTAGCGGCCGCCGCGCCATCCGGAGGCACACTGGTCCGGGGGCGGATGGGACGGAAACATCGGGGCGCAGCAGCCAAGGCTTGTTTGTTTGTCTTCGCTCGCCATGTGGCATTCCATGACAAATGCTTCATAACAGGCGCATCTTCACAATCCCATCCTCGCCATGCAGGGTTTCCCCATCCATTCACCCACGTTTCCCGCCGGTTCGTTTCAGTGCCGGGCCACAGATTCCGCCTTCTGGTCTCCCTCCCGCACTCTGTTTGGCACAGGCTCCATCGACCTTGGTCAGCACCGACCTCGGTCAGCATCGTCGGCCGACCCGCCCTAGTCAGCACTTGCACAGTACAGTAGTGAGTAGCTTCGGCAAACCCACCAACCCGCAGGACGGGAACAGAAAACATCACAATGTCTGATTTTAGACTTATCCAAGCTGACTGACATGTATGTACCGATCATAGCCATGCCTATAACTAAGCATCGCTAGATTGCTAATTATTACATTCGTGACACAATGCGGACGCTCTCACGAGCCCTCGCACCGGACGGCATTAAAGCTTCGGAGACACGCTACGGTCCGTATCATCTGGGTTCTTCGCGAATACAGCAGCCCCGTCGCTTCCGCCAGTGCATAAGCTAATAATACTTTTTTAATCTAGAATATAATAAAACTATATTTTATTATATTCTGTATTAAAAAAAGACATCATCATATCTTGCTTAAGATAGCCTTCCCGGCCACTTAGGAATAATAGCCCAGAGTAGGGCAATACCAAACGCAACAACTCCAACAGCCCAGCCACCGTGCAGACCATCAAGATACGCTTGCCTTACCCCTTCCAGGACGTCACCATCATACGTATCCTTAATTGCGGCTGCACCAACCATGAGAACGGCCTGTGGATCTATGCCAGGTACGTAGTAAGGCAATTTATGCAGCAATAAGTTGTTTAGAATGGCGTCTGATACTGCGACTCCCCATCCACCGGCAAGGAGCATAAAAACTGCAAGATAAGGATATTTGTTAATTCTGAAAAATATTATAGAGGCTGGCAAGCTTTGCCAATGTGGGTATAGAGGTCGAGTCCACTCACATGAAACAGTAGATACGACAATCGACACGTCATCCGCAGAACTCGTCACGGTCGCCACGAGATTAGGTGTCTGGACCCCAAGACCCGTGCCGAGGCCATATAGTATCTGATACCCAACGATGGGACCTAGGCCGGAGTTGATGTTGAAGGTGTAAATGAGACCGACGCCAAGAGTGGCGATTATTCCCGCAGCCAGTAGGAAAGGCTGGAAGACTTGCAATTTCCCGATAGCAACCGAGCCGATTAATGTGGCAAGCGCTGTTATTAACAGGACACAGGAGCATGTCAGTCTTTCGTAAGCGTGAACAGAAGCAAATGCAGACAAAGGCGGCATCAGAAATATTGAACATACCCGTTGATAGAATTGATGGTATCATCTTGATGCCGCTTTCTACAGGCGTATTCCCTTGAATTGCTTGGAAGTAGATTGGCAAGTTGTACTGTAGTGCAATATTGCCTGCGTTAAGACTATGCTGGTGTGAGTGGTGTAAAGCGGAAGTGGCATAAGTCAGGGAATGATCATCACCCACAAGAAAATGAAACCGGAGCATGCTCCAATCGACCTCAGACGCAGTATACGAAATACAATGAGAGCACGGTCTCCCTGGTACCATTCATTGACAGTAAAGAGGGCCAAGAGGAGCACACAGCCAACCAGGAGACCGATTTCCGTGGCTGAGTTCCATGGGTCCACCACGCCTCCCCATTGCACGGCAAGGAAAAAGCAGAGGATGCCCGAGAATATTAGCACCAGTCCTATGGGGTCGAAGTTTGCCATGACCTCTCTTATGGGTGTCTTGTAGTTCGACTTGGCATGAGCCGGAGTTCTGAAGAAAATGAACATGCAAACAATCGTGACCCCGCCGATAGGGAGGTTGATGTAAAAGCACCATCGCCAGCTCACTTCCGATGTAAAAACGCCTCCCAGTAATGGGCCTGCGATACTGGCCACTGTGAACACGGAGCCCATCAGGCCGATGACGACGGGCTGTACATGAGCCGGCACAATAAAGGATGTGATGGTGTAGCCGCCACCAGCTAAACCTGCTGCTCCAGCACCCTGGATAGCACGACCGATAATCAGGGCTACACTAGATGGTGATAGGGCACAAACCAGGCTCCCGATCTCGAAGATGAAGGTAGCTATGATATATACGACTCGCAACGAGAAGTATTTATAAGCTTTACCCCAAGCGGATGTGAATGTGGCTAACGTAAGGAAGAAGGCGCTTTGGGAGAGATGAAAGTCAGTATACAGATACAAGTCGTACACGAGTCTGGGCGTAACAAAAGGGGTACGAAACAAGCTTTGAATGGCCTTAAGGTCGTCCTCAAGACTCACATATCATGGAGCAGACCACACGATGGGGCCATGGAGAAAAGGGGTTGTTACTCACCTGCCATACCAGCCCGAGTCTGCCATGCTGTTGAACTCAGTTGTAATCATAGGGATGGCGGTACCAATAATACTCTAGAGCCCACTATTAGAATAGAGTTTCATATCGGATCGCGGATGTATACATGCCATGTCAAGGGCAACCTGTAAGGGAGAGAAGGAGAGTCAATGAGGGTCATTACTGAGGAGCTTAAGGTTGAAATACCAGAAAGGTTGCAAGCATAAGACTGAAGACAACTACACTGCGCGTGAATAGAGGCGGATAGACTATTTTCGCAGGTGTGATATTTTCTTCACTTGACTGCTTCTTCAGAGCGCCGTGGGGGGGTTGCTTCTCCATTGTTTGATAGGAGGTTTCGGTGTGATTGTGCTCGAAACATCCAGATTCCATCATATGAGCGGATGAAGTTGGGATCGCAGCTGGTGCGGGAAGTGGGTGGTGAGCAAGAGTTGTTTGGTTCGGGCTTGAAGTGCATTTGACTAACGTTCATCAGGAAGGATGAAGAAGAAAACAAGATTGTTGGAAAGCTTTTGCTGTCCAGCGTGGGAATGCAATTATTCTCAGCGATTATATAGGCATCTTAAAAGTACTCTGGAAATATGTGATTCCTATTTAGGAATAACTTCTCTCATTGGATAGAAACCGGGATGGAGTTGATGCAACGCTCCCCTTGCTCAACCCACATCTACCTAAATTAGCCAAGTCGCGTCGGTGGGGCCGCAAATTCATCCATGCACATGGCAGAAATTTGAGTAGAAAGATGTTCCTCAGGCTAGTCCAAGTTAGGCAAAACTTCTCTCATTCGTCAGAATCTACCTTGACTCAAAGCGCCGCGGGACATCTATGGCACAGGATTGTCAAATGAGCCGCCTAACCTGCAAGGTCCTATTGGCATGCCGAAAATCTATTGGCAGTAGCTAGGTGCTCCGGATAAGTATTAAGTCCGTTAATTCCATGCTAAATTCCGGACATACGAGGGAGGAGGAAGCTGACTGATGACCTAGAAACTTTCCAGAGGTCACCCCACGTGATAAGCCCAATGTCGGAATTTAAGACGGAGACTGTTAGTGTCACCAGAGGACCTTTGAAATCGTAAGAGAAAATGACTGAGTGATTTTGACCATTAGCTGTTGTATTCACTTGCGCTCGTCGTTACTGTCCCCCAGAGAGCCTTCCCTGGCCCGTCATGAATGAGATCGATCCACGGAAATTGAGTGAGTAATTGGCGCAGATGAGCCCAGCTCTCAACACCTCCGGATCGAGCCGCATGTGATATCCTCAGAACCAACCAAGGCTGATCTTCCTCCGCTAGAACGGAGATTCCACCGATAAATAGGAGCCACAGCATCATACCATGGTTGTCCTCTCTCAATCCCCGTTCGATCACACTCTTCAAGCAACGAGCAACAAGTTCGTATCTGAAAAAAGTTCGGCGATTGGATTGGAGGAACAGAGTAGTCATAAAGGCCATAAGCCCAATGTAATACGCTGCTTCCAGCATGTTCTCGAGTGGAGGCCCCCCCAACGCATGAAATCGAACAAGGCGATACCCGAATGAGACGATGATCTCTTGAAGCGCGTATGGATCGGCTCTGGGGCCCTTTTCATCATTATTGAACCAATGTGCAACACTGTTGGCATCCAGTAGTATTTTTCGGAGAAAGGGATCCATTTCCTTAAATTTTGACTGACAATGGGCCGAGTATCGGCTGATGATAGGTTCATTTAATGCTATTACTTGGATAGCTTGGGACATCTGGTCTCGGAAGAAGCAAGTTGAGGTGCCATAATAAAGTGCGTAGTCTATGTCAGTTCTGTGAGGTATATAGTCTATATCAGTCCTGTGAGGTGCCAAGATAAGAGTAGTTTCTCTGAGAACTCTTAATAAGACTTACTTGCAAATTTTCAATACTAACATGCGGTCTTCGTCTAATCGCGAGAGGCCACCACGTAATTCAACCATCTTCTGGAGGCCTTTCAAATGGATCTTGGCACTTGATTTTTCTTCTCTGTATATCCCTCGTACAACCAGGAAGTTGACAACTGAAATATTAGAGTTCGATAAGGCCTCCTGAGTATCAAGTTTCTGATTTACTAGAGCGATTGCTTTGCCGAGATGATAGATGGCTTCCGATGATATGGATTCGTTGGCAAAAACGAAGCCGTTCAATGTGGCCATGAGGGCAAGAGAACAGTGGTATGCTGGATGACATAAGTTAATACTGAATATTAGATAAGATAATAGGAACTAACAAGTCCTGTCTATAAACATCATCTGAATCCAGTATGATTTAATTCGATCTAATGATAAGTAGAGCTGTGGAGGGTATACAGCTTCTATTACAAATGTAAAGTCTGATATATATATATTTAGTATTCTTCTTCTTCTTCACCCTATAAGACACGTACAGTTTTTAATAACATCCAGGCTCCGAGGTGTGGTCTCGACTAAGAGCGGGAGAGGCAGTGGCTGGCCGATGAGGATTTGATTAGTCGGTCCGAGTAGACCATATGCTGATCGAGGGTTGGGATTCTTAGGATATTGTGGCTGGTCTAGGTTTATCCTCGAACGGCGTTGATGCGTCTTGCCAACATTCTTGCCCTTCATTGCGTGGCTACGGGCAACCCTTCTTGTTGACCTATCAGTCTTAGTGCCATCAACGAATTGAAAACCCTTAGTCATCTTTCAAACTGATGGCCGGTACCCATTTACTGTTGTGGTTCCTGTAAATTTGAAGCAATCAAATCAGAGACAGGAAGGGATGGTTGAGGTCGGTGATATCGGAGTTTGTTAAGTCCAGAGCACCCGTCGCCGGCAGGAATTTAATCACAGCTTGTGTCATCACTAGGCGGTCAGGGCTGGCAGTAATAATATACCCATATTTTTGACCGATTATCTAAGGATTACCGGATTACTACTGTGATTTAGTATTCCGATACGGCTCGCCTCTTCATTATCACACATGGCGACAGTTATCGGACTTAGCGGCGGGCCAAGTTCATCAAATGCTGTAGATAATAACATTTCAAAATCAAATATACGAATACTAATAATTTTACCTCAATACCATTTTCTTTGAACCAGTCATTTATTTTGTGCCCACGAGTCTTATGCAAGTACTTTTTAAAGTCGTCCGCAGCACCAATAACATACTGAAGATGGTGTTAGTCCATGATTCATCCTTTCTAAATTTAGGGAACTCTCGGGCTACTGATGGCATTGCGACTCTCTCGCCCGTTAAGTACGACATCTGCACGCCATAGTACGGAAATGAATGATGAGACGTTTCGACTCATTCTCGGGCTCCACTTGCGCTGACCTAGTTATGCAGCTCTTAGTGGAATGTATGCGTGTTCGGATCTTGTTCTTTTAGATAAGGGCGGCAAAAGAAACACTCTCGGCGTAATCACCCATATCGCTCGCTACGATCCGTTTCAGGAACAAATCGAGACGATACTTGAACGCGGTGGTAATGAATTCCCCCTCATCCGTCAGGTATCTTAAAGTGAGCCTAGCTAAAAAGAAATAGGCACCTATCTCACACCGTTTCAAGATCAGCTACCAACAAAAACCATCCAGTAGTTAGACCAGTTCAGATGTTAACACTGCAGCTGAGTTTTAACTCCACAGTGATCGGTATGCTGCTACTGATTTCAGCTTGTTCACTCGTCTTATTACCTATAAACCTGGCTTCCTACCAGCCTCAAAAGGGGGCATCTGGCTCTATCATTGCCATGATGGCGGTGGGTAGTGTGTCCTTTGTTGCCTTTGGAGTTTGGGAGCGATTCTACTCCCGCACCTCATTCATATCATTTGACTTGCCAGTCAACAGAACAATTTTGGGCCCATGCATCCTTACATTGGTTACTAATTTCAATTTCTAGTTCTTGTCCCGACCACTTTACTGTCAGTAAGTGTCGATAGCTAACCTCAAAGGTTGCTGGGGTTCCTACTTCACTTCTTATCTTCAGGTTGTACATAATCAGAATATTAGGAACTCATCATACATAGCAGGTGCTTTTAACTTCGTCTCTTAATTTTGGGCAGTAATAGTTGCGTTGTGAGTACCGATTCTGGGACACAATGACAGCTTGCTGATGAGTCTAGGATAATCCGTCAATTTGGAAAACTTAAGTGGATAGCATTGGCTAGCCTCCCCGTTCATTTCCTTGACACTAGGCTTGTGATCCATTTCTGTAAGCCCGGCTACGATATTGGGTATGTCGTAATGTGCCAAGTCTTCATTGGACTTTTCGGTGGTGGTTTACGCGCTATTTTAATTAACGAAGTATGTAAAATATCTGACGTTCTGGCTTACCCTGTACAAGGTATAGCAATTATCACCCTTAACCCCTCAGTGAAAAATAACCCGATTCTCTGGGTAGTGAGAGGGGCTGTGGAGTAAGCATTCCGTCTCTCTGCACGTATCCAGATTCGCGTGTTACAGGGACTCTCATTAACGACCATCCAAGGTGGCCTGAGTTGTTACTTCAAAACGCTTTTCCACACCCTTCCCCCAATTCCCCCACTTCCCGCCGGCCTAAGCTTTCCTAGCTGACGACTTGTCTGGTTTAGGTCAAGTGTTGCATCGGGGGAATTCCGAGGAATTTGGGTCCACTCAGCCCCCAGGGCTCGCTTATGATGCGGAGTCGCCGGGGCTGGGAACCGACACCCAGTTTCGGGGCTCAGCCGATTGCTATTCCCCCTCAGATGATCAGAAGGTTCTCCGCACCTTAGTCCCTATTAAGCTTCGGATCACAGTGAGCAGGGATCGGGGCAATGCCGACGAGTCTGAAATATCAAGCTTGGATCCAGGTGAGCTCCACTTTTAACCCTGCTAGTAGACACATCTTTTCTCCACGTTCGTCTCCGGCTTTGAACTTCCCCTGTACTCTGTACAATGCATTGCATCCCGAATTCTAGAGAGCCATCTCTTGTTGACTAAAATTTACAGGATGATCTGGTATCTCTCTACTCTAGTCTGCTGGTCTCGGTAATCGGGGCATTTGAGAGCGAAGTCTCACTCTCACTGCTTTGTGCACCACGTGCACCACCCAACTTAGTAACAGGATAAGTGCTCCTCCTTGTGCTACTATTGCACCCTTATCTTACTTATGTAACACCGATTTAACACTTTATATCCAACTTCTTATCATGTGAACAATTCTGTCGAAAGGCCACTCGACTAACACCCCTACTTCCCCAATATGCACAATTCCCTCTTCAACTCCATGGATTTCACCGAACTGGGCAAGGTCTCAGACGAATGGACAGACTTTGTTCGGAACGCACCCGCTTTGGGTCATTCTAAGCTCGTTCCAGGCATGGACCCCGTGGCCGCCCGTGCTTTGGTCGAATCATCCCGGGCACGTCCATCCGACGCTGACCTCTCAGCCAGTGAGCAATATCTTCATGATTCTACGATACTTAATCATTAGAGTTAATTCAATCAACCTTGTACAAAGTTAACCGTCGCCCTAGAGGGCCTTAACGTCAGAACCTTCACCTGGACCGACCCGACCACTACACAGAAACTCCAGTTTCGCCTCTTCATGCCCCCTGAAGCAGCTGCAAACCCCACCCAGGTTTTCCCCCTCTACCTTTATTTTCATGGTGGCGGTTTTCTCTTTGGCTCTATTGACTCGGATACCGCCGATTGCGCTCGCATTAGCACGTCTTCGAGCATCATGGTCCTCTCCGCCAACTATCGCCATACTGACACGCACACCTTCCCCTCCCAACATGACGACGCCTGGTCAGCACTTCAGTTTGTCTTGTCCTCCCCACCTGAGCTGACTCAGGTTGATCCCACGCGCATCCTTGTTGCCGGCGCGAGCGCTGGTGCCAACCTGGCCCTCGTCACTGCCTTGCGCGCCGGGGCCGAAGTAAGCACCACCTTGCATAACATGTGCTCACTCTAACGACTCGCAGAACATCCTACTCGCAGGTTTGGTCCTTCAGTCCCCTTTCCTCGCCGATCCGGCTCTCTTCCCTGAATCCTCGTCCGGATCCCAACACGCAGCCGGGCCGGTGATCACCGCGGCTGATTTGGCATGGTACATGACGCTGCTTGCGGCCGGGACCGCAGCATCGCCTCTGCTCGTTGCAAATGAGACACTTCTAAAGCTGCCCCGAACATATGTGCAGGTGTGCGGGATGGATCCATTGCGGGATGATGGGTTGGCATTTTGTGCGCGCTTGAGAGAGGTGGGGTGAGTTGGCTTTTCTTTTCCGCGCATAGATAACACGGGGTTGCTGATGTGTGATACAATACAGGATTGATGTAGGATTGGACGTTTATCCAGGTTTTCCGCATGCATTTAACAATATACCTGAAGAGTTGCTGCCTGAATCAGGGAGATTCTGGCGGGATTGTGAGAATGGAATTAGGTGGCTGCTTAGAGAACAGGATGGAGTGGGAGTGGAGAAGTGGATTGGAACATTAGGGAAAATAAATCAGTAACTTGAAGGGGAAAGAATATTGACCAACTGGCATCAATTAACCGCAATCTTAAACATAGGTCCACGTTTGCAAGCTCCCTATGAGATTTGATGAATTATGATGATGGGAATTCGTTAAACTCGCCCGGTAATGATAACTCTATACAGGGTTCACATTCACCTTTCACTTCAGGACCTCCCAATCCTGCCTTCGATCGGGTCTGAAACAATAGGCTATATCAAACATCAGAGAGCCGGACGCACGAGTAGTATTATTTAGCACACGCATCGAACCTAGTCACTGAATTGCGAAATACGTCATGGAATTCCGGGCGCGACATAGCGTCGAATAAGTATTTGAAATGAAGCTAACTTATTATACTCCTACCCAGAACTACATGTACGGGAGAGCAAATGGATAAGAAGACAAGACACTCTCAGGCAGAGTATTCACACACCAGACATGAATAAATGCCAGCAAACAAATACCACAGGCCATGGCCCATAATGTACCCCTTAAGCTTCCTGGAGGTTCTTATCCTGCGGCTCCTCGTACCGCCTGGTGCAAATATATGTGGCAAACCTCTGCGTCGCAACCTGGGCCTCGAACATTTCGTCGACCTCAGCGATGGTGCGACCCTTCGTCTCCGGAATACAGAAGTAAGAGAATATAAACCCAACAATGCAGAGGCCGCCGAAGATGAAGCCACACATACCGCCGAGGTTCCCCTGGTCGCTGTTGAACATGTAGGGTACCACAAAATTGAACAACCACGACGAAAAGGCGGCGTTCACGAACGTCACAGCCTGCGACAGTGCTCGCAGACGAGCCGACGAGATTTCAGCCGCGATGACGGGCGTGGCGCTACCACCTCCGAGACCAAAGAAAAAGGTGATGATCTGCATCATGACGCCAATGTACATCAGCGCCGTGGTGTTGGTGGGCCAGACGCCAGCAATGCCAACGCTTAACCATAGCAAGCCAACGCAGACAATACTCCAGAGCAGTATGGTTCGGCGACCAAAGCGCGTCATAGTCCACCACGAGATGACGGTTGCGGGCAGCGCAAGGGAGATGCCAACCTGGGATATTTCTAGTGACTTGACGAAATCCATGCCGGCCATCTGGAGGAAGTACGGACCGTTGGCGAGCAACGTAACGCCGAGGAATTGCTGCAGCCAGAATGTGGAGGCGACTATGATAGTACGGCGCGTGTTAGTGCCACGGAAGCACTCGGAGATTGAGGCTTGGCCGATGACGTTTGCTGATTGCCCCTCATGGTCGAGGGTCTCTTTGATGGCGGCGAAGCCGGCGATCCGGTTCACGCGCGATGAATTGAGGCGGTTGTACATGGCGAGCGCGCGGTCTTCGCAGTTGCGGCCCACTAGCCAGAAAGGACTCTCAGGGATGATGAAAGAGAGAAGGAAGAGGGTACCGCACCAAGCCCATTGAGAAGCAATTATGACCTTGTACGCAATTGGAGTGAATATTAAGATGCGAGCGTTGACCGCGCTAATGGCAATGATTTGACCGGTAACCTGAGGACGGGATTAGTCCTTATTCCGATTCATTGTGTGGGGACATACCATTGAGAAGGTGAAGACAGAGAGGAGGGGACCACGGAGCTTTGGGGGTGCGACCTCGGACACGTAGGTCTGGCAAGTCGAGTTGAGTTGTCCCATGGCAACACCGAGGATTATCTTGCCGATCAAGAAGATTGATCTGCGGGTATTGACGGAGGCAGGAATATCTGAGATATACATAACAGCGACACCTAACAGCATATCAGTACATTATCCTTGGAGCAGATTGTTGAAAAAGAAAAAGGTAAAAAAAGCGGTAAGGTCATACCAACAGCAGCAATGAAACCACCAGAGCGGAATCCCCAGCGACGGCCGAAGCGATCTTGGAAGCTACTATTGAGCATAGCACCAATGATAATACCAAGCTGTATGAGGGAGTTCCATAGCGACTGCCAGAGCGCTGGAATGATGAAACTTTCACCGACGTTGGTACCGTATTCGAACCTATGAGAAGATGGTGCTAATCAGCAAAAGTACAACACATGGTGTGAGGCCGAAGCGGTATGCTTAGGTAGGCTGCGCTCACTGGAAGGCGGGCATGGATATACAAGCACCGACAATGACCATGTCGAAACCGTACATCAGCGGTCCTACTGCGGCGCCAATACAGGATATGATGGCGATGGGGCTGCCCTTGATGGCCTGGAGTGGTGTGACATCGTCTTCCGTGCGGAGTGTCTCCTCAACATGGGAGACAGTGTTCTTCTTATCCTCAGCAGTATCTGCCATATCTTCGAGGCAGGAGGAACAATAACCGTGGTTGGTTGACGTGGTGAATGTGATCGCGGTGGATAAACTTCCAACTCAGCTCAGTATTGTAAATGCCTTTACAAGGAGTTGGTAATGGTCAGCGAAGCCAAATCTCCCTGTATGGGTGGGTGAATGGATATTGTCGACTGAAGGATGCAGATTCCAGACAGGCGACGGGGACTAACTTATAGTCTTATGCAGCTATCACACACCTGACCCTGGATGTTTGTTCGTGGGATGGTGGGGCGTGAGAAAATTTGGACACGACGCTCCCGCAGCTTCCCCCGAAACCCCAGACTCGGTTCTCCGCATTTTCAAAAAAGCCACTAACTTGGTGGAATTAAAATATGACCTGAGCTGAGCCCCGGCAAGCAGGGGACATGTGCCCAAAGTAACATGACTTGGAGACAAAGTCGCCCCGAGTTAGACCGATGATTTTGTAGAATCTTGCACCAAAGCGACAAGCCCATTCATTGACCGTTGTCGTATGGGATGTAGGGAACTTGTGTAATGATAATCCCCACATTTTCTAATGTGGTGAGTGAGTACGTGACCATGGCGCATTCATCTGCGAGTCATGTAAATTATTTGGGACGAGGGAACTTGTCGCTATGTTCCGAGCTTGAGGGGTACATCGGCCTCGACTGTCTATCAACCCAGGGTCTTGAACATCAAAGAGAAAACACACAGAAAACAAATAAGTAATGGGTAGCTAAGTAACTGGGAAGTGCTGAAGGCTGGCATTCAGGTTTGACCCTGGTTTCCCACACCTCCCCGTGAGCGTATGCCCTCCGAATCCCCGCTATCTCCACCTCCACATTCCGGTGATGCCCTCCTCTTCTGGTGGCGTTTCGCCTCACCGCACCAGCATTTCTCGCCCCACTCGCTCGGCTTGAGACGCACCGAGGTGGTGAGCATGAAAATTCCTGACTCAGATGCGTGTTAGCCTTTTAGGATGTAGCGCAGTACAAGGACTTACAACTGCTCTTTTATGTCCATCACCTCAAGTCCCTCCGTCTTCGCTCTCAGTTTTCATCCGCTCCTTGTCAGTATGGCAACCAGAACACTCTTCGCAAATGCGTCTTTGGCCAGTGGAGCTTTCAAATCCCTGCAGAGCACAAATTATGTTCTCTCCGCCGATTTTGGAACGTCGAAAGACGAAATCTCTCTGACAAAAAGTAGATTGGTGGGGCATTGGAAGGACAGCTTTACTAAGATGGTGCTCATCTACCATCCCCCTGATATCTTCCAAGGTATGTTCGGCCTGCCTGTCTGATTTGTCCATTCTTTGAATTAAAAGCTTTCTAGGGTACGGAAAGGAGGGACCTGACAGCGACGCCTCAGATCCACGTAATTACGATTTTGGACCTCTTGATGACGAGATGACGCGAGTTGCGAGCATCGGCGCAGTGGCTTGCCTCCAATTCGAGGACCGTCTAGACACCTATCAAGACTTCGCCACCCCCGAGTTGTTTCAAAAGGTGAGTTTCATTACATGTCAGTTGGAATAAATAAACGGCTTACGGTGTTGAAGATTGGATACATCCTGGCTGACCGATATGGTAACGGTAACGGTTTCGCGTACAAGAACATACTCTCCCTGATAGAGCTCTACCCAGAGCCTGACATGTACACATCGCATCTCGATAAGACCTGGTATATCCCATATTTCGAATGTATTGAGGGCTTCGCAAGAGGAGCTCAGCAGGCGAACCAAAACGTGGGAGTAGGCGCTGTCGGAGCAAATCGCATGTACTACTGTGCAGACAAGATGCCCGAGAGTCCCTTCCATTCGGAGTTCTATAAGTAATTATCTTCAGCCTCTCAATTTCCAGCCAATGGACTAATGTTCGGCTTCTAGGTTCATCAAGGAAAGAGATGTTCCCATCAAGGCGATCACATTTCACTGGGTGACACCCTTCAGCCAGGTAATTTTGCCATTTCCATGCCCAGAAAGCAGTGACACTAATCATTGTGTAGAACCCAGAAGATCTTGTCGTCACATGCAAGTCAGTAAGAAACGAGTTGACTCGACAAGGTCTTCCAGATATGCCCATCTGGATTACGGAATACAACCGAAACCCGGTAATTGCCCTTGGTGCATTCGTCACTTCTATTCTGATGTACCCGATAGGCTCCGATAATACCAACAAATCCATCTGTATTGGCAGAGTACAAATCTTTATCGCAAGCAGCTTCTTTCATGCTCTGCACACAGATCATTGCCCAGGATGCCGATGTCGAGCAATGTCTTCCGTGGGTGGGTGCCGGATATGGATTTTTCGGTGGCGGAAATGCATGGTTTGAGGCCTACTACGAGAAAAACACGGATCGTACACAGCCAGACATCCTGAACCCTCTCGGTGCAGCATGGCAAATATCAGGTCGGTTCCTGAACGATGTTAAAAAGCGATTACCGCTCCAAGGTTGTGATAACAACTTCGCCGGCCTTGCAGGGGTGTCCGAGGATGGTAAGACGATCGAAATCTTGCTTTGCAACTACCAGTTCTCGGATGCTTTATTGAAAGAGTTGAACGGTGCCTACATTAAGGCCATGGATACAGATTGCGGCAAATGGAACAAGCTCGACGGTACCGGGCTGTTGGATGGAGAGTATTACGCATTCAAATCACCGCCGGCGCCACCGGGACTTTCTCTATCTGGACCGCGACCATCCTTTTGCCAAAACAAGACAGCAAACTATGGTAAGAAAGGTCTGTTCTGGGAAGGAGCAGTGAAAACCAACTGACTGGTCTCTTTAGATCTCTGCATCACGGAGCTACCATGGGCTGAGGATATAGCGTACTCGGGCGTTGTATACCGGATCAATGACGCTCGGAGCCTTCATGAGCATGCACGCTTCTTCGGAACAGGGAAGGAGATCAAGATCTCTCAAGCATCACCGCCATCGAGTATGGATCTTATTGTTATTACTATCGCTTGAGACAGTTGAGGGACTAGGGATGAATTTAGATAGCATTGTAACGAGCTGTTTTCCACTAAAATCAATGAAAATAAAAGCAGTCTTTTTTGCAAGTTCCACCCATCTTATAGCCTCAAATCAGATAGATTTCCCAAAAACCAGTACGCGACGTGAGTATATATGGTGATGTTTAAACTATGGCCACTGGCCTAGGACTGCAACTTCTTCATCTAGGCTGGCGACTGGGTGCTCATGATGGATGGCTACGATGGTACATATAATTGTGTCAATATCCAACCCCGCCGCATCTGGGTATCGGCTAGTCGTTGGACTCTTGTCTGATGAGCCGTTGCATCATGTCGACTCCTGGGATGAAATTGAGTTTGGTTTGCGAAACCAAGTGGATCTGGGTACGGTACCCAGGGTCACTCGGAGTCTTCGTACTTCTTACTCCGTATACTCTGATGAATGTTAGTAGAGTAACGACTGGTACTGACCGTACACAATGTCATTGAAGGACCATGAAACAAGCCACAATTGCCTTGGCCTAGTACTCATCTATTGGAGAGCGCTGAGCTTGAGACCTTCGAGATCCACTTCTCAGGATTTGAGGGGGTGGTGCACTTTGTCTCAATACCCTAGCTGTTTCAGTGATTTGCACATCCGTGCAAAAGTTAGTTGTGTCTCCTAAAAGAAATCCGTGATCACGGGCCTTCTACACCACATAGCGTCTTTAAGCCGCCAGTAGCGTTATCAATGACTTCTTTTTTCTCCCACTTTAAAATACATTGCCGTGCTGCATGAAGCTCGAAGCAGAACAAGGCAGACCTATTTATAAGTGTGATGTTAAGATCACGTTAGCGGCGGTATGCCTTAATCCACCCTCGCCTAAAAGCGTTGCTTGAGGAGGTGATTCGTGGGCCAATTATAGCGCCATAGCGTCACCATTCTCGGGTATGAGATCCGAAGAAGTGCGGTGTAGTTAATCCGCCCCATGCGGTCTCCTAGTCTTGAGCTAATCGCTCAGCCCTTCAGCCCGATTAACTGATGAATGGATCTGGTTTGACTGGACTTTACTTAGCTTGTTTCATCTCTTGGCAAAGCAAGACCTCTCGCTCGATGTTTGTCAAGCCCCATGCCCCACCGACAGGGGTCATTGACAGGGAACTCCCTTCCTGTATGTTCAGCTTGCATCCTCCGCAATATGCTGTTTCACAGTATCATTTGCCCGTCTTACTTTAAAGTTCTTCCGAGATGCTACATCACCAACTATATAAGATGTGGGGAATGTCGTGCGGCTCGAGACTGAATCATTCATCACCAAAAGCCAACCACAGAATCCACCTTCCATCATTTTATCATCCATTTACCATACATCCTACTTCAGATTACCAACCATGGTTCACCTCTACTCTGCCCTTACCATCCTTGCTTCGCTTGGCTCTTTTGCGAGTGTCCAAGCCTGCACCGGGCCTAATGTGAATTCTGCCACTTTACAGCTCGTCGAGAGCTTTGAGGGTTTCCGATCCAACGTTTGTAAGTATGCAAACAAGCATCTTGAGTCCCCTACTAATTATTTTAGACATTGATCCTACTGGAAACCCTACCGTTGGCTACGGTCACCTTTGCACTAAGAAGAACTGTGCTGAGGTTCCTTACTCGATCCCTCTTTCTAAGGCAAACGGTCGGAAGCTCTTGGCAAAGGATCTTAAGGTATGATAGCACGCTCTAAACCTTCAGTTCCGCCTCGCTGACGACGTCTCCTTACATCACTATAGAAAGCTCAGCAATGTATTACCTTGAAGACCAATTCCGGCGTCAAGCTCAATGCAAACCAGTATGGTGCACTTGTTAGTTGGGGATTCAATGTCGGATGCGGTAATGTCCAGTCGTCCACTCTCCTTAAGCGTTTGAACAAGGGCCAGAGTGCTGGCAAGGTAATTAGAGAAGAGCTTCCCAAGTGGAATAAGGGTAACGGAAAGGTGATCAAGGGCCTCACCCGTCGCCGAGCTGCAGAGGTCACGCTTTCCAAGAAGAGCACTAGCGTCAAGGCTCTTCCTGCCTGTAGCTAAATGGGTTTAACAGAGGGAATTACCTTATTGTACAACAGGCTGGAGAAATTTACAGATGAGGAAACTCAGAAGATGAGCATAATTCTCATGTGATTTGCGTGATCTATTTGCTTATCACCGACATGTCGTCTATCCCATGCGCTGTGGTCAAACTTCCATAATTTCAACCTACGTGTTAGCTCTCCAGTGTGGCGGTTCATTACAGCAGGGTGTGGTGTTCGGGTAAGTCCTGGTACAGCAGGGTTCAAAGTAAGTCGCAGCATCTACCAGTATCTTAACACATAAATACAGTGGCCCCGTTATGGAAGCCGCTAGCAAAGCGATACCTTGAAAATTGCTTCTACGTCGTGGATTGCATACAAATTTCCATTGAACAACAATGCACCAATTATAATGTGCGAGATCAAATTTTGTATCATGCACGCTCCTTTCCTGCGTCTTGCACAACTCGATCTATCTTGGTTGTGACAATATAATTTGGCCCTCAGCTTTCACCTACTTGCCTGAGTATCTGAAGGACTTCGGCGGAACAATGGGAGCATCAACTGAACCTTAACACACTGCCCCGTCGGAAGTTCGTTTGAGGCGCTCGAGGAGTATATTGTGCGAGGGAAAGGCACATGGGACGGTCAGAGACCAAACAACCCACCCAATACAGGTGCTGTGACTGTGGTGATGCCAGTACAAAGACGATGCGTCCACAATGTCGGTAAGGGCGTAGATAAAGACTCTCAAAGTGGTCAGAATAGACTAGCCTGGCCACGCTATCAATCAGCATCATTTGATCAGACGGATCACAATTCAATGCCGCAAAGAAAGACTTAAAAGAACGTAAATTGGGCTTGCTAGAAAATCTTCTGCTGAACACTCATGACAAAAGCTCCGTGATGCATAGAAGTTGCAGATCCGGATATATCTGACCGCGATCCCTCAATCCTACCCTATAGCTCTCAATGACTGAAATTGACCTCATCCAATATCCTCAATACCTGCCGGAATATCCCAAAAGAGACAGTCCGCCTCAAATGGACTTACATCCTGACTGACACATCAATCTGGAATGCCTTTACAGGCATTCCACACCGAGAGACCAGCTATCCCCGGCACAGTCTGTGGTGTGGTGACTGCTGCTGTGAGTAGAACATAAAAATTAAATGAGATAAAATCTTTTGCTAATTCTTGAGGTGGTATTGCGCTACGATTGTTTTAGAGCATCTCGGCGACTATACGTCTTCAGATTGGTTTATATTCTATTTACGAACGGCAGCCACAGCCGCCTCATCAGCAGCCAACATCTTCTGTATAGCTGGCCTGTTGATGCAGCGGTCCCACCAAGCACTCACAGCTTCGCGAGTGGCGATGACGTCTCCGTAACCGCACGCGAAAAGTCTTTGGATCAGCGGAATGTAGTAGATATCCGCAAGCGTAAAGTCCTTTCCAGCCATGTAGTCTTTGTGTTGCAAGAGGCGTTCCGCCACGTCAAAAAACATCTCGACCGAACGCAGTGCATCCGAGACCACAGAGTCATCAGGAGGCAGCCCCATGAACCTTTTGGCAAATTTCTCAAATGCAATTTTACCTGCAGGTTCGGCGAAGTAGAGCATTTCTGCGGACTGCGCCTGGTCAAACAGCGCCGCAGCTTCAACCTCGGAGTCCGGGGGTAGAAGTGGGAAGGAGTACTTCCTCGCGAGGTATTTGCATATTGCGCGACTCTCGTAGAGAATGAACCCCTCGGGGAAAGCGATGACGGGTATTTTACCCCATGGGTGACGTTTCAAATTTTCTTCGGACTGGGTGCAGCAGTGTCAGCGATATAAAATTTGCCCCCGCGATGATAAGCCGAGTCGACTTCTTTCTAAGAGAAACAGTTCACCTACCTTCTGTTCCCCCTTTTGCAGGTTGAGAAGCACTAGTTCGTAATCCGTGAAGCCACCTTCTGCGAGAGTCAGGCGGACACGATCGGTGTTGGTCGAACCGCGAGAGCCATACAGAGTAAAAGCTGGCATTTTCGAGCTTTGCAGTAGTTTCGACAGGAATCCAGGGCTATTCGCAATGAGCTTCGACATGTGCAAGTACTCCTTTCGAGAGAAATCGGGGCAGCCACTCGGTCCACAAATCAATCGAGACGGGGACTCGGGACCGAGATACGATAATCGTGTCAGTCGCAGGAATGTGGTGACAATCGCGTAAGTCACAGGAATGTGGAGTGTGTTGGTAGAAGGAAAGATGACGCTCTTTTATGGTGCGTATTTGATCGCAGGGAGCAATCCACAAGGGGGTAGCTGATGTCAAAGAGGTTATGAGAGACACATCTATCGTTCTAGTCTACTCTAGAGATCTCGGAGGATCAAACCACCTTTTGTAGCCAGAACGCTGGCGCTTGAGTCGCTTTTGCGATGTGATCTAGCTTGTGTAGTGTGGAATCACGTGTGGATGACTCCTTTCCACAGCCACGTATGGTTGGTGGGTTCGCTTTTGCTACCCAATCGAGCTAGCGCTGACACCTGTTCCTCACCAACAAACTTAACAGAAAATGACACCGACTCGCCTGCTTCTTGGTCTCGATGATAAATCAAGGTGCATCATTTGATTCGTCTGCTCGGATTTCTTGCTCGTTACGAATATTGCCCTCATCTACAGGGTGTTGCGCGATTAGTGTGAATATCCCAAACCCCGCCGAACGATGGCCGGAGACCTTGTCGCCCGCAAACGGAACATCCAATCTAGAACCAAGGTGAAAACTGGTTGTGCAACCTGCAGGTCAGTCTCAAATCCTATGGCCGATCTGCACCCCAGGAATGAGAATTCAGACGAGAGGTCAGCTCTACAGCGATTGTGCTCACTCAGAAATAGGATAAGGAAGGTCAAATGTGACGAGAACAAGCCATTTTGCAAAAAGTGTGTCGACACTGGCCGTACTTGCGACGGCTACGAGTCTCCCTTTAGATCTTTTACCAGTCAACCCATCCACAACGCTCATGCTGGCGGTATCAAGTCAGGCGCTGGTTTACAACCCATTCGGCCCATCTTCACTCAGATCGACTTTCAGGACATCCATCTCCTCAATCGTTACTTCTCAACCAAGACCATGTTCGACGTGAAGTTGGGCTGTGATGAAGAAGCCAGGCAAGTCCTCCGAGCCAGCTTGACTGATCCGCCGATACGACACGCAGTCTCGTCTCTCAAAGCTCTTCGGGAAAATCTCGAGAGATCTGGGGACCTTCCAGCGTCCGTCGCGCAGCAGACCCCGAGCTATGAATATGGCCTCCAGCAATACTGTATGGCTTTGGAGGGTATCGCGTCTAGCCTGTCGTCTCCGGCTTCCGACGACTTGAAGTTGGCATTGCTTTGCTGTCAGATCTTTATCAGCATTGAGCAAGTGCGGGGGAATTACGCTGCCATGGCCCAGCATATCATTCAAGGACTCAGGATCATGCACGAGTATCGGGCAAGGCCAACCTTTATTGCGGCGAATAAATTGGTACCAGCACACCATGAACAGTTACCCTTGTTAGATATTTTCATCATCAAGCTGTTCGCTGCACCATGTAAGTTCGCGGATCCTCCAGCAACAGCCGATATAAGCCGGACGACGGTGTCCTTGTGCTTGATCTCGCCGCATCAACAACCCCTCAATTCCCGCAATTTTCGCACGATTGCGCCCGATATGCGGACAGAGATTACAAGGATCGCTACATCTACGATTGAATTTCTTGGCAAAGTATCGCATGTCGAATCGGCAGGAAACGCTCTTCGACTATTATCTGACAAAGCATCGCTACTGGACTCCTTAGAATCGTGGCTCATTGATCTTGAACTCGTTCGTACAGAGACCAGACCTCCCGGTCCTGAGCCTATTTCAGTATCTTTCATGCGCTTCTTCCATCAGATACTGAAAATCGCTCTCCTGGGGGCATTAGACTCCTCACCGAATCTTTATTCTAAGCTGCAGACCGAGAACGACCGGTTGCAAGGTATAGCTAGCAATATAGGTGAAAGATTAAAGGGTTATAGAATGCCCAATAGGACTAGAAGTGACGGAGGGGAGCGATCTGAAGTACGCTGATATTTATGGCAAAGACGCGGAATCTTTCCGAGGCACACATTTCATTCCTGTCTTTTTAGAATGGATGCAATCCGCGAATTTTGTAGCCAGCAAGTCGAGCGGGAGATGCCGGTATCACTACTGAACGCTGTTTGACAAAGACTCCGCAGCGGAAGTGAGAATGTCCTTTGTTAATAACACAACATCAAAGAGACTGACTGTCGAGGACAGAGTAGACTTATTTGTGTGTCTCACTCGTGTATCACGCTCTCATACCTGTAATTACATCAACTAGCGCATTCCAAGGTGGAGAGAGAAGAACGACCCAGTCAGCGTACGTGCACATAGGCATAAGATTGTGCGACTTCCCTTTACAGTGTGCGGACCGAACAAGCCAATAGCAGCTGACTGGCTCTGAATTGGAACCCCACATCAATCATGGCGGTCAATTCCATAAATGTATCGGTAACCCCGTCACCCTTAGTCGGTGGGCGTGCGTGCATAAGATTGTACGCGGCTTCTCTTTGTAGTATACAGACCGAACAAACCAATAGTGGCTGACTCTGATTCTGAATTGGCCACCGCCATCAACCATGGTGGTGAATTCTATAAATGTATCCGCAACCCCGTGGCCCTTTTGCAAAGAAGCATCTTTGTCTCCCCACAAGCTCAAGCAGACGAGTTCTCAACGGTATCTCTCATCGCCGAACACCATGCATTTCCTCCTCTACGGCGCCACTGGACGGACTGGCCAGCACGTCGTATCCGAATTACTCTCCCAAGGTCATACAGCAGTAGCCCTCGTCCGTATGTCTAGCAGCCTCACTCCTCGTCTTGGCCTCACTGTCGTCACTGGCTCGCCACTATCGAAGTCCGACATAGAAAGCTCTCTCTCCGCGGCGCCTTCCCTGACACCTTGTGCCGCGATCATCACATTGAACACAAATCGCAAGTCCGACAACCCCTTTGCACCTCAGGTCTCACCTCCTCGCTTCCTGGCCGACTCGTGCGCCAATATTTGCGAGGTTCTGGAACAAGCCGGCATTCATCGCATTGTAATGATGTCGACAGCAGGCGTCGGGGATTCATGGGCTAACCTACCGTGGCTGTCCAAGGCATTCATGGGGTGGACCAACATTAAGTACGCACTCGAAGACCACGGTCTCGTAGACAAGGAGATCAGATTGACGAAGATGGACTGGACTCTCGTAAGGGCTTCGAGACTACAATTCGACAATCTGAAGCAGAAGCCGACCGACACAAAGGCTGACGTGCAAACGCTGGGCAGCAATGGTGAAGGAATGCGCATGACCGATAGTGTGAGTGTTTCTAGTGCGTCGAGATTCCTGGTTAAAATTACAGTTAAGGGACTTTTTATCAAAGACGCAGTAGTTATACGGGATTAATACTATTAAGGAGTTTATGGAGTTTATGATTCTTAAAAAGATCATGAGACCAACCAGCTATATCAGAAGGCGACGGTTCTACCTTCACGGTACAATAAAGCTAGCAATAGGTGGTGCCTTGACTAGAAGCAGATGAATAAGCGTTATGATGTCAATGGGCCTTAGGGACTGGATTAAATCTACTCCATAATACTGATAGTGCAAAAGAAAAATAACTTTCTCTATCATGTTGAATTATTCTTTATTACGCCTTGGCAAAGTTGTATTAATTTAAACTAGCAAGTAATACCTAGGTCATCTGGGCAACCCCTTAGGTACTGGATAGTCTCATGTTAAACTGCTACTCTAAGTAGTGTCGACTCTGGCTCGAGTTGAGTAATCTTCCCCACATCATCTAGATAGTAAAACACAATCATTTTAATAACAGGACCTTTTTTCTCATTAATAAGACCCCATTTCCCCAGGAAGTTATCAGACCGAAATTCTGCTGTCCTCGCAGTGAACTCAGTATGAAACTCCCCGACGATATATTTTCCGTCGCGATCAATAATAAGCTTCTTCGGGACCAGTTTTTCGACATAGCGGCTATGGAGAGGCTTAATCCAATCCAAATATCCTTTTAGAGTCTTTTCGCCAGGCAATGTCTTAATATTCATCTGTAATATGTATGAGCTTTTATTATGAGAGCGAGCACAAGTATATATCATAAAAGCCCTTGGGTCCATTGCAGTATACTGGCACTGTTTTACTTACGTATATCTCAGGATGGTAGTATTGTGTATAGGTATCGAAGTCATCGATGTTGAATGCGTTAATATAGTTATGCACGTCTTGAATTGTCTGGAAAGACCGGGCATCAGAACCAGATGTAGGCATGGCGAAACAGTTGCACAAGATATCTCAGTTGAACGTATCGGATGATCAAAGTATACAATCTCACGAGGATAATGGATTTGGGAGCTTGGATGGAAATAAATAAGCCCACTGATGTTTTAAGTCGGAATAGCAAGTGTGCCGGGCCCCGTGATGTTTAGTGGAGACCTGCTCGACAGAACTCGGGTCCCGAACCAGCGGAACCCGTCATCGAGAACCAAATGACAAGTCCATCAGGGAAGCAATCAAGTCCGACAAGGAATTATCTAGAAACGAGACAAAATTCATCTTCATTTCCTTTCTGGTCGGGTACTCTTATTTTGTCCTGAATCTTCGAATACTTCCTGCCGTTAACGAGCCAAAGCGAAAACGACACCATGTCAAGCCTAGCGAAGCTCCCGTGTGCTCTACCAACGGGCTTGGTCCCTGGTAATTCAGATACTGAAAATGTCGCAAACGGATTCGCGTCAAAATTGGCGTCTCTGGATACGCCAATTCTGGCCGAGGATGTTGTTTGGCGCGACCTTTTTGCCTTAACAGGCTCAGCCAGAACATTCTACGGCGCCGAAGCCTGCTTCAATCAGTGGGTGAACTTGACCCGCAAGTCAGCCGTAGGTCACTTCAAGTATCAACCTGGTTCCGGACGAAGTGTCAAAGTCGGCACTGAATCATCTTGGGTGGAAGGTGTCTATACATTCCAAGCCGACGCAACACCTAGGAGAGATTGCGTTGCGATTCTGTCACTCACATACATCAAGGGCGAGTGGAAGATTTGGGTCATTAGAACCGTTCTTGATCAACTCCATGGTCATCCAAACGTGGATCATAAGGACTTGGGTACGAATGCTACCGAATTGAATGGCTCGATCAATGGACAGCAAGGAAATGACACCCGCCTTGACTGCGCAATCATCGGTGCCGGACAAGCTGGACTCAGCGTCGCCGGAAGGCTGGCAGCACTTGGTGTGTCATATGTCGTATTGGAAAAGAACAAAGCCATTGGCGACAACTGGAGTTTGAGATACAAATCCACTAAATGTAGTCCCTTCCCAGACCCTTGATCTGTTCATTTGGCTAACCATATTGACCCCATAGTACATACGACTCGAGAATCGTGTATGGAGCTCTCTGGGAATTTATCATGGCTACACTAACATGCAAAGCGCATCTACCGTTTGATCGAACATTCCCCCACTCATATCGTGAGTTCCTAACCAAAGATGACCTGTCCAAAGGATACAAGGAGTGGGTGAACAAGTACGACATTGTAAGAGAGCTTGTCCATAGAGAGTAAGCAGATGCTTATCAACTATTTTAGAATGTCTGGCTCAATTCCACACTACAATCAGGCCAGTGGCAAGGTGAAGAAGGGTTATGGAGATTGAAAGTACGCAAGGAAGGGCAAGATCTGGAGATCACGGCTACCCATGTCGTGATGGCAGTTGGTGCCGGATGCCAAATACCAGTGATGCCCAAATATCCGGGTTCAGTAAGTAAACTAGCACGTCATTTATTGATTCTGGCTCATCCTCTAATCTAATTACAGGAACTCTTTCGCGGCAAAATTCTACATTCAGGCGAATATCATTCTGCAGAAGCCTGGAATGGGGAGAAAGGCATTGTCGTCGGTACAGCAAACACAGGCAAGCATCCCCTCTGTTTGTTCTGATGGTATCGAGCTCTAACATTGGCTTTCTCAAGGCCATGATGTTGCTGAGGATATGCTTACGGCTGGGCTGAGTTCGGTGACGATGATTCAACGCTCACCTACATGTGAGCTACGACCCCGCCATGAAAACGTGACATGTTGACGCATTTTACTCAGATGTTCTTCCTGCCGAGTACTACAAAATCATCCTGGATAGTGCGTTTCTGCCATGGGATATTGTTCAGATGAACGTTAAATATTCTAACTAATCTCGCTTTATAGAGTTGTACAATGCCAGTGTGGAAACTAAACTTGCAGATATGTTATCGTACACAAATCCAATTGGCGTGAACCGGCTTATAAGCAAAGGCGTCTTGAACGGGATGGTAAAGTCAGACCCTGAACGTTTTGACAGACTAGAACAGGCCGGTTTCAAACTCATCCGTTACGGGGACATCATTTACCAACTTTATGAGAGATTTGGAGGCCACTACATGGATGTGGGCGCTTCAGCAAAGATTTCAAACGGCCTGGTGTGTCATCTAATTCCGTTCGCACCGTGTCGGGACACACTTTGACGAATAAGCCTCGCTTCACGGCTAACAATTTCATAGATCAAGGTTAAATCCGATGCTTCTATTGCTAAATATTATGACCAAGGGGTGGTTTTTAACGACGGTTCACAGATAGAAGCTAATCTGATTGTTTATGCGACTGGATTCGTTGGGAACATGAGACAATCGGTGCAGGACTTCTTTGGTGAGGACGTGGCAAGCCGTGTCGAGGACTTCTGGGGCGTTGATCATGAGGGGGAAATTAAGGGCGCATTCAGACCCTCAGGGCGTAAGTTCTTTCATTTGCCTTTTCTCAGGGCCTGCTTCGTATAGTGAGCTAACTAGACATAGATCCTCACCTTTGGCTTCATGGAGGGACTTGTGGGCAGGCCAGATATTTCTCTAGATTCATCGCGTTGCAAATCCGAGCTGAACTAGATGGAACTCCTTTACTATGAGGCGATAATTAACAAGGCAATTTCAATTTTGGCTGATAGTCCTATCATGCCATCTATATTTTATGATTTTCTATTCAAGTAAAAACCGCTCCAACGTAATAAACAGAATTTCCGTGTTTGGTTTCTGAGTTCGGACACGTTAAATATCGGTTTGCCTGCGTGCGCCTACATTTTCCCATGTACGAGGATACGAGGAAAAGAAAGAAGATGTGCTCAAGGGGAGAGTGTAAGGGGAGTCTGCACTGCGACGGCTGCGGTCTTCGAGGCGGCGAAATAAGAGGTAATTCTGCCTGTGACGGGTTCTTTAACTGAGAAATTTTGGAGATATGTTTTTGGTTCTTGTACGACTTGTCCGTACCCGAGACTGGAGGGCTGTTACTGTGTGCGTGAGTGATTATAGTGCCTATATTTGTATTTAAGTTATGATTTACTATGTGCTCCAGTTCCTATGGAGGTTACTGGAGGGATTAACGTGTGAACTTGTTTATGAGAATACCAACACTCATTAATCAGGGTGCCGTCATGGGACAGGTATGGGGCCGATTGGCCAAGAATTGACCCAACTCTCGGGGCCCGACCTTTGGGTCCGGGGATTCTTTCAGTGAATTGCTATTTTGCCGAGCCCGGTCGACTCTGGCGGGACCCGGGTTTGCAACATGCCAAGAAGACAGTAGACATATTGAATATTGAGAGTTACAATGCTAAGATATTTAGTTGCAGGCACTGGCATGTTGATTTCCCTTTTTGCTTCTCAATCAAACCAAGAATAAGTCTACTCTAGTACTCTAGCAACTCTCTTCTCAGCACGTAGCGATACTACATCATGGCTTCTCGCATCCTTGCTCAGCAACCAGTTTATGTCAATGGGATAAAAGCTACCAACCAGAGCCTCTTTCCAAACACGGAGCCGTTTTCTGGTTTCAATCGACCCTCCAGAATTCAAGGCGATATTGAAGACCTTGAAGTCGAAGGTACCATCCCCAAGGCGGTTGAGGGCACATTCTATCGCATCCAGTCTGACCACAAATACGCACCCAAGTTTGAAAGTGACATCCACTTCAATGGAGACGGCATTGTTGGTGCGTTCCGCATTTCTGATGGATGCGTGGATTGGAAACAGCGCTACGTCGAGACGGATCGCTACAAGGTTGAAAAAGACGCCCGCAAGAATCTCTTTGGCAAATATCGAAACCCTTACACCGACCATCCTACTGTCAAGGGCTTGATCCGAACAGCAGCAAACACGAATGTCTTCTTTTGGAGGGGCGTTCTCCTCGCACTGAAGGAGGATGGCCCACCATTTGCCCTTGACCCAGATACTTTGGCAACCATAGGCCGGTACGACTTTGACGGCCAAGTGTTGTCCCCTACCTTCACTGCCCACCCCAAGGTGGATGCAACGACAGGAGAACTGATCTGTTTTGGGTATGAAGCAGGTGGAGATGGAAATGACGCATCTAAGGAAGTTGTGATTTATACCATCGGACCAGATGGTGTGAAGCGTGAGGAGGCATGGTACACGGCACCGTACTGCGGGCTCATTCATGACTGTGGAATAACGGAAAACTATGTGGTGCTGGCAATGTCGCCGCTCAAAGCCAGCCTGGACCGGATTCAAAAGGGTGGCAACCACTGGGCATGGGACCCAAATGAAGATCAGATGTATGGCATTTTTCCCCGGCATGGTGGCAAGCGAGAGGACGCCATCTGGGTACGGTCGACGACAGCATTCCATGGCCACGTAGCTGGGGCGTACGAGGAAGACGGAAAAATCATTTTTGACGCCGGTGTGGCGAATGGAAATGTATTCTTCTTCTTCCCACCTGAAGATGCGGAACCCGGAAAGGTCGCCCATCGCAACAAGATTTACTCGCCGGTGACGAGATGGATATTCGACCCCAAGACGCTGCGGTCTGGCGAGTGGGTCGAGCCCGCCCAGAAATGTCCCTTCTCATCCGAGTTCTCGCGGATTGACGAGCGCTACAATGGAAAGAAGTACAGCCAGTTGTGGACGCTTCAGGTCGATCCAACCAGGCCATACGATGTGGCCAGGTGTGGATCCCCGGCTGGCGGCCTCTTCAACGTACTGACACACTACAACTGGGAGACGGGCGAGTTGGACGAATACTTCGATGGGCCATGCACGACGTTCCAAGAACCCGTCTTCATCCCGGAATCAGACGATGCGCCCGAGGGTCATGGATATCTCATGGCATTGATGAACAGGTTGGACGAGCTGAGAAATGACATTGGTATATTCGACGCCCAGAAACTCAATGCGGGGCCCGTCGCTATCATCAAATTGCCCCTCAAGTTCAAGCTCGGATTTCATGGAAACTGGGTGGATCAGCGGGAGATTGACATGTTCAAGAAAGCCCGAGAGAGTGGCAAAATCAAGCCGGCTCTTCCAGCGCAAAAGCCTTTGCCCTGGCAGCTGAGCAACGGACACAGCAATTAGCAGCAATTACAGGACAGATGGCTGAGCACTAAGTTAGCGCTTTGAATATTTGAAATGCAAATGCTCCAATACTCCAGGGGCTGGGTGACTAATCGGCTCGCAACAAGCAAACCATTGTGTTAGGGTCCTAGGGTCCTCATACCTGCACCGGGGCCGTATGAGGACCGGGTTTCTTAAAGCCGCTTAGTCAGTTACTTGACCGCTGACGTCACCGATTTGGGGAACTGTAGGGTAGGTGGCTCTTGAATGCAATGTCCATCCATCATCCGTGTCCATGGCAACATTCATCCATCTAGAATGTACGGATAAGCTGCTAGTATATAACCTCGAGGTCTCTACAGGACCTATCTCCCTCCAGTGATAATGAATGATATATTAACAGACGGCCCTCCAAGCATCTGCCTCCGCATTGCCGCGTCACTAAATGCCGATGTAAGTTTCCGACCTGTTTCCTCCTGCCCCGCTTCTCCGCTCAACCGGGGTGAAGCAGCCTTAACCAGATCGGGCAACTTCGGACAAACGCCCATAAAAGGGGCTAAGCCGTGTTCCCTGGACAAAATAGTCTACTCAGCCTCCCCCAAATGACCATGGCATCGCTATCATCCAGCGCACGATCTGCAGCGAGCTGTGACAACTGCCGGACAAGAAAACTCAAGGTATCCTCATGGTTTTTGCATAAAAAAAATCTCTTGTCACTAATGACGCCTAAACTCAAGTGTATCCGACGAGACCAATCAGCCTGCCAGAGATGTCTGCACACAGGGGCACAATGTGTCGCGACCCGGAAGAGGTTATCGAGACCGTATTACCAAACCACAAAAGAACAATTCGAGTTGATGTCAACTATTGTTCACCATTTTCTCCCGGATGTGTCTCTTGAAAAGGACGAGCTTCGAAATGCAGTCCTTCAGCTTGAAAACCAAGCCACGCCGCCTTTAACCAACGTCGAAGGAGACCCACTGGCTCCGAACATCCGAGAGGCCTCTCCAAGATCCGAGGATCCAGCAGCCGCCCCTGCCGGACCTCCCGTGGCGGACACGTCGCAGCATTCTCCAGGCTACTCGCAACCTGATAATTCTCACCCGCTTGCTTCGCCTAAAGACTGTCCCCAAGGACCATCTGTCGCATTGGAAGGAAGCGCAGATGCGTTTGTTGTTGGCGGCCATCCCCTGCAAGGTGACGATGCTTGCATGGACATCCCCTCTGATAGCAACACTTCGGATCAAGCGCCCTATGCCGGCGGTCGGGATGCTCTATTATCCCCGCCACAAACGTTAACTCCTAACTCGGTTGCTGACTGTGGGAATCTTATGCTGCGGGATGCGACACAGGTTCCACGTATGTATGCGTGTTTTCTGATCCCTCAAAGGTTACAACTCATCACACATAGGATACTACAACAAATCGAGCTACACAACATTCTTCTCCATGATCCATTCTTCGATACAATCATCGACGCATAGCCGACTCTTCGATACCCAACCCTCCATTGATGAATATCCTTTGGATGGGCAGTGCAATCCATCCATCACACCTGCTGATCTGCCATCGCTGTCCCTAGTTACTGAAGCAGCACAGAAGTTCTTTTCCGAGATGAATAGTACCATCTATGTCCTAAATTATGCAGGTTTTCGGGCTCAACTCCAAGACTTGTATGCCACAGGTGCTACGGCATCGAATGCATTACTTGCCACCATATATGGAATCGCATTTCTTGGCACCTCTGATCCACGGCTATTTGCCGATGCTACTCGATATTGCAATGCCTCAGTGGAAGAAGCAAGCCTGGAAAGCGTCCAAGCTATTATGATAATGGTAATGCAAGGTTTTCCGCTGTGGGGAACTATGGGCTAATCTCAGCTTTCTGTAGGTCTTTGGGTACATAGTAAAAGGGCAGAGAAACGTGGCCTGGATTTCACTCGGAAACGCAATCCGTATAGCTCAATCACTCGGCTTACATTTGCACGAGTCGGTGTGGGAAATCGACTCTAGTCTTACTGTTGAAAACAGAAAGAGGCTTTGGTGGTCTCTTTTTGAACTCGATACAATGCTTTGTTCCACACTGGGTAGACCACAGAGTGTGGATAAAGAGTTGGTCTACACTTCAGTCCCCAAGGATTTAGTAATCTCCTTATCTATTATTTTTACCAAGTCTCAGTTGCTGACTTTGGGCTAGGAATTCGATCAAAATGTCTTCACTCCACCAGGATATGCAAAGGCCTCGGCAGAGCTAGCGCTACTACATAGCGAAATCGTCCGAGACCTATACTTGCGTCCATGTAGTGGGCCAGAATTTGACATCCTGGCCGAGAAACTGATGCACAGGCTTCGGCAGTGGTGGAATGCTTTGCCTCTTTACCTCAAACCAGGATGTCCCACGGCACCATCGTATATACGGGCAATTGCGTTCCTTGCTTTGCGCCACTACTACATTCTACTACTTGTCACACAGCCCTATCTTCTACAATCGACCATCAACATGCGTTTTGTTGATGATAACTTTGCACGAAGGGTTGAAATTTGCGAAGAGGCCAACCGCGAGGCTATCATCATACTGAAAGATCTGGTGAAGCAGAACCTCATCAGTCAAATGAGCTTTTTTGATGCATTCCACATTCTCACCAACGGCATAATCCTCTTTCTTCGATGTCTTAAGAATCAGTCTCCTGAGGTCATCATCGAGCTAGATCAGTATATACCCCTTCTCTCACTAGCAGATCACATTGGCATTGGCAAATTCGGGAGACAATCAATCGAGGCGCTGTCTACGAAATTAAAGGATGCTAGCGGGTATGTTAATCATCTATGCAATTTACTGTAATCAAATCTAATAATACAATGCAGCAGCAAGGACCATGACGGCGCGTGGTCCCACTTTGACGATATACAGCCTGGCCAAGCCTTGCTGGATATGTTTCAGGTGGCCGACTTTCAATGGCTGGATAACTCAACTTTAGATGCGGCTCATCTATAAATATCATCAATTTTATCCCGCCGTGTCCAACAAAGCCATTCATACTGGTGGTTTCATATGGAAAATCAGTCAAATATAGTCTTTGGCCGACATGACCGCCCACTTTGGTTGCCACACTTAACTATGTGGCTCAATAAATTATCCTGGGTTCGGGCCGTTTCATGTTTGCAAAAAATGGGATACTAGGACTGACACTGGAAAGATGCTTTACTTCCAATTTATATGCTCAATTTCCGACGAGGCCATGGTTTTGGTAACAGCTAAATAGGGGGATATTTGGGCTCTATTGTGACAGCTCATTCGGTCTTTATGCTTCCCGGACGGTAGGTAGTCCCTGCCTGAATGCACAAATCTCAGATAATTTCCCATCTTGATTGATACTTCAAAAATCGCATACGCCAAGTTGTATCCTTGACCTTTCTTCACGGGAGGCATTCTGAAATAGCCCTGATAATTACGTTAGTCCACGAAGAAAATGCGATGGCCTATTTCTGTCTCTCTCTATATACCTGGGTTAAATCGACATGAGCAGTGAATTGCACCTGGCAGCGAACTGCAATTCCAGTTTCATCGACAATCAATTGCTGAATGGCTATCTCTTGACCGATACTTTTTCGCTGTTCTTGGAAAAAGTCGTGCGCTGCCTGGCGCCCTTGTATGAGGAGTGGATAAATCGGTAAGTTTGTGACCACCATATCGGGGCCCGGCCGTCACTAACACATTTGACCGCTTCCGGTCCCCGAATGACGGCGATCGAGACAACATACCCATGCATCTGAATACTGCCAGTGTTATTACTCCACTTGGGAAGGATAAAACTCGAGTCAAGCTCATCTTCGAAGGCGAATATTGCTAGTAGTAACTCGCAATAAGATTTTAACCTGTTCCACATATTGAGCCAACCATGGCGGCTGATACTTCGCCCTCTGACGCGCACCCTAGCGAAGCAGTCCCACTCCTAATCAACAGCCGGGAGGTAATTAGAAGTACGCCTGGCCATCCAACAATGCACAGAATAGTGAGAAGAGAGACAGGTATAAACGTAGAGCCCAATTAAACAGGTGAACATGTTATCGCATATTCTCAGACATGATTTGCAAGAAGCTCCAGCCCCGTTTGGATCTTATCCCAATCTTCCATACCCTCCTCGATCCCCTCGTCAAAGCCATGATCTTTGCCCTCGATTTCTAAAAGTTGGGTCTCCACTCCGAGCTTCTGCAAAGTCTCATACGCGTTTTTGCTAAATCGGAACTCTACCAATGTATCCTGGTTTCCATGGATAAAAACTGTCGGTGGGAACTCTTCAGAGAAGACTGATATGGGGTCAACTCTAGCATAATCCCCGTCACCCACCACGCTACGAAGATGGTGGCCTTCCTTCATAGCATTAAAAAGCCATGCATTGCGGGGTCTGGAGAGGTCTAGCGTTGGTGTTGCATTAGAACCTAGCGGTGGCCGTTCTAACGACGAAGGAACAGAGCTTGGATCCTCCTCCTCAAACACTTTGGCTAAAAGTCCAGGAGGAAATGGTGGAAGGGCTGCTGGACTTGGTAAGGGGGAATGCCAGAATTTGTCGGAAAAGTTAAGAGCGCCATAGAAGTCCAGGATGGCACGAGGTTTTGTCTGCATAGAAGCCTAGAACATGATCAAAGTTGCTTAGTACCTTTCTGATAGTGACAGTACGAACTCAAGTCATTCCTTATTGGTAAGAACATGTCCGCTTCAATATTGAACATACCAATAGTAAAGCAAGCGTCGCACCGGCAGAGTAACCGACAGCAACCATTCGCTGCGAGTCAACTGACAATCCGATTGGGAGGAGTTTTGACAAATCGGTCTGGCACCAAGTATATGCATCTTTTGAGTCCTGAACGGGCCCTTCGTACATCGAAATTGTAGGTGCTAGGCGATAGTTTGGTACCACAACGATGAACCCAAGTTCGAGAAGCATTTTTATATGTTGTTGTGGGATCTTTTCCTTGGCCCCAATGACGAAGCCACCGCCATGGAACATTATTGCTAACCCCAGTTTCATCAGCATTGGTTATAAGCTACAGACATAAAATTATGGAGGATGGGATTTTGTCTCTGCGATATGGAGGACACACCGGCCGGTCTGGAAGTGGCCTCTTGGGCTCCTTGAGAAAAGTAAACATCCGCTTTAATCGGTTGACCTCGATAGTCATGTTTGAAAACAAATTCATGATGTGTCATTCCTTTTGCCATAGCCAATTGGAACTCCTGAATAGAAATGAGGTGATCTCTAGGGATACGGAGCTACATACAGCTTCCCTTTAAGCAAACCTCAGATCAAAGGTCTGTATTAATGACCATAACTGAATACTATCGAACTTTTGAAATTGGCGCCTTGTGGGTCTAACAACTACCTTTGATGCGAACATAAGAGGCTCTGCTTATTACAACACGTTTTGCCTTCGGGACCCGTTGTTATGGGGGCCTGTTGTCATCGGGGCCCGAATGGCAGAACCGGACGCGACCTGTGGGCTCGATCGGTTTATATCGTCACCGACCAGAACTCGGGCCATTGGAACGCCATCTGTCTCTTAAGCGTTGATAATTGCATCAAATTCACCCTAACCTAGATAGTCAAAGGCCTAGACGGTTTGGATGCATTGGATGAGCTTGTTATTGCTAGGTGAGGAAGCGCAATAGAGAAAGAGGAATGATAGTGGGAATTCCCTTTATTATTATGGGGGGTTTTGGATCGAGTAGCTTGAGCTACAGATTTCGTGCTCAACAATGATGATGGAGCGTCGGAGATGATGAAAGCCTAACTAGAATCTCCCTCTGGAGATCAGGTTTTAGATTGGCCAAGAAACGCCAGTCAACTTACAATACAGCTCGATATCGGAATGGAGGCTCAATAGTAGCAATTGATCCTTATTTTATGTTTGCAGTATAAATAATGAACAAGGAAGAGAGTTTAATATTCCTTCGATTGGCAACGCTAGTAAGCCATTCGTCTGCCTCGAGAGCTGGTTACCTGCTTGCTTCGACTCGAATGGCAGTCGAAAAGATACTACCATTCTCAAGAGATTAAAATGGGTATAATGGCACTTCAAGAAAGGCAACCCCAGGAGGATGAGAAGCTATGGCAAACTGGCTCCGAGCTCCGTCGGGTGACCTACCGCCTCGGGTCCCGCAGTTCCACATAAGCTTCAGATCTCACCGTCGGGGCCCGCAGTGCGGAGCACCCATGTCTCGGTGCTGGCTGTAGAGTGAAGATATCTCATCAACGAGACAGAAAATCGTAAACGGCCTCCGAGGGCATATGGGTGTAGCCGGAATGCCGGTGGCGAGGAGTCGCGATACATGGCTCCCCGAGGGTTGCCTCAGCCATCCTCTGCCCCGACGGGCCCCGACGATTCGGCAGTGTCATGCCACTAGCCTATGACTAGCTCCTGGGGTCAGGGGTTCCGTATTGGCATCCCAATCCCTACATTGCCAGTAAGGCGGAGTGAAACAAGCGACCACTTGGGCAGTTTCCGATGCTATAAAATGATATATGGCAATGGACTGATTCTAACGATCATAAAGTTGGACTCCAAAGGTTCACCGCGACTACTCCAACCCAACGATCTAGACTCGCTTGATTTGGACGCACCTTTTGGCAGATTAACCATGGCCTCGAAACGTGTCTTGCCCCGAGGCGTAACAGAAGCTACTCTGCATAATTTCTTTGAGCATGTTGAGGGTATTCTTGGAAAGGCAAACGTGTCGAGAGACAATACGACTGGCGCCTTGGAGGGTTTGAATGGCGATCATGCCTACATCGACCCCTTTGCTACAGGCCACGTGCGAACCGCAAACGGTGCCGTCAGGCCAAACAGCCCACAGCAAGTCTCAGCCGTGCTGAAGGCTGCCAATCAATTCAGGATTCCCCTCTGGACTTTATCGAGGGGCAAGAACCTTGGGTGAGTTGTCACTTCTTCGTGGGGTTCTATCTTCTGCAAAGATAATCCGAGTTAACAGAGTTTCAACCTCATAGTTACTGTGGGTCTTCGCCTCTTGTTGATGGCAGTATCATTCTAGACCTGCATCGGATGAGCAAAATCATCGAGCTCAGCGAGAAGTATGCGTATGCAATCCTTGAACCCGGCGTGTCATTCCTTGAACTGTACGATGCGATTCAAGAACGTGGTCTCAAGCTATGGATGTCGGCTCCGGGAATAGGCTGGGGCTCAGTCTTAGGAAATAGCCTTGACCGTGGATATGGACACGGTGTAAATGGCGAACATTCCCAAAACCAGTGTGGCCTGGAGGTAGTCACTCCTACTGGAGAGATCATAAGATCTGGCATGGGCGCGATGAGCGATAGCAAGCTCTGGCCCCTCCACAAAGGGTACGGACTTGCGTATTACAACCCATGATATTTCATTACACTAATGTTGCACCTAGTGGTTTTGGACCATCCATTGATGGACTTTTCTTCCAATCAAACCTTGGTGAGCCATCCCTCTAAGGCTACGAGACGGTGAACCATGCGCAAATTTTAACCTTACAACCTAGGTGTGGTTACGAAAATTGGTGTGCACCTATGCCCAGCACCAGAAGCTTTCACGACCTGTGAGGTCAGCGTCTATAAGCGAGAAGATCTTGGCCCCTTGACGGTTATTCTTTCAGACCTCTATCGCCAAAGAATCATTGGCAATGCTCCGTCTATCACGGACATCTACCGCCAGTGCTTGAGAAGCGAGGACCCCAAGGTCTTAAAACGGGTTCTGCCCTTCGTGCTCCAAGCACGGGCTCTACCCAAGAAGCTGAAGGAAGAAATTCGAGTTGAGCAGGGATGGGGCCACTGGCTAGCCTTCTTCGCACTCTTCGGGACGACTGAGGTAGTGCCAGCACAGCTCGCATCTGTCAACCGTGCTATCTCGACAATTCCTGGTGCAAAGATCACTTTCAATTCGTGGCCTGGAGTCGCTGGCGAGGCCTTGAAAGCGTCAGTGATGCCTGAGCATGAGATTCCACAATCGGGCGTGCCCACAATGAAGACCCTCAGGCGATTTTTCGGAGATGGATCGGGACGAGGTCACGTCACCTTCTCACCCATCCTGCCTCCTGGAGCAAAGGAGTTAAACAGCTACTACTTGGAAGCCGAGACTATCCTAGATGAGGAAGATGCCAACAACTTTGGCGACATCCACATTACCGAGCGTTTTGTGTACGCCATCTCGTTGATCAATTTCCTGCCCGGTCAAGCCCACAAAGTCCGTCAGACATTCCGCAAGCTGTTTGACTTGGCCGCCAAACATGGCTACACAGAGTATCGCACTCATCTTGATTTTATGGACGACGTCGCGGCGCAATTGGATTTCAACGGCCACGCACTGCGCAAATACACAACTCTGATCAAAGATGCGACAGACCCGCACGGTATTCTCTCGCCAGGTAAATCGGGCATTTGGCCTTCCAATTCGGATTTTTAGAAGCCCACGGAAAACCTTTGATTAATTTGAATGGGTGTCGACGTTCGATGCAATACATGATCTGTTGTCAAGGTCTTGTGTTGTTTAAATCTGGAGCTCTATAGATGTTGGTTCTAGTCGTATTTAGCCTCCAATGTCTCGATAGCTTTGAGGGTTGTAAAAGGAGATAAAACGCCAATGGCTCTGCTGTAGGCTACGATGAACACCTATTTTAAAAAATTCTCTTTCTCAATCAGTGCTTCTTGTAGATACATGCTTGAGATGATAGTTTCAACATCGCGTGGGATTGAAGTAAGAACATCTCTAACCCGCATAAGAATCCTCAGGGAGCTCTGACTCTCGGCCAGACGCAAAACTTACAAACTTCCATCATACATATCGTCTCTTTGAGCGATTTTATTGGTTGGTGCCAGGGGATATGAATTTTTCATGTCTTACTAAACCCACCCTAATAAACCAAACCATAACGACGAGTACTGACAGAACCTTAGAGTGTCAGATTCAATCAGCCCTGGACCACTCATGCCACAGACAGACGAAAACTAAAACACCCATTCGGAATGGCCCTCAATATTGAGCGGCAGAGACCGTCCACCAAACCTGAGCTTACAAAGGTCCCAGAATAGCATCCCAGGCATTCAACGCACTTGGGATGTGGACAGCATCTTCATCTAGACTTCATCCAGACTTCATCCCTGTTGATCAACTGGGGGCCTTATGTCTCGTATCATCCTCCAATGTCAAGAAATATGAGGAGCAACATTTATCTTTTTCACAAAGGTAATGCTTTACACCTCGTTTCCCACCTTTCACTAGGTAGCAGGTGCCAATCGCCTCAATTTGGGGTGCTTGTTTTGTTCCCCGGAATCTATCACGTCTATCGCATAATATGGTACTTTACAATTAACAAGATAATATAAAATAATATTATAAATTAAATAATTAACTCATTATGTTTTTATAACATGAATATAATAATAAATATTGTTTCTTATAGTAGATTAATAATACGTTCTCTGTATTTTTAATATTAAAGGATAAGTAGATTCTCTTAGTTATAGATATAATCATATGTCATAGGGTCTAATCAATTAAGTAAAAAGAAGATATTACACAATTATACTTATATTAACCCCAGCTAGATATTAAAGTCTTATACTCTATAAAATAAATATACACCATCCTAATAATCCTTTGACTACCGGATATACTAAATACTGAGTATATATTCAAAGTGAATAAAAGTAAGAGAATGTGCCGGGGGTAGCGGGCGGGGAGGAAGAAAGCATGGGAGAAAGAAAAATACTGTATAACGTGGCATGGCCATAGTCTATATATTAAGCTTATATTTACATTTGATAAAGCTCAGGTTATAGTTTGCCACTAGACTGACGATATCAACATACTTTATAGCATTTGTCTATCTATTTATATAATGTTCCATAAGGTATAGATTTTGGGATACATATCATCTCCACTTAACTGCTCCTAGAATACCGACCGATCTGTTAGTGAAGTCGCCTCAAATTAGCTCAGATCGAGAGTATATCTCTTGTCAAGCTCTTGACCAGAATCAGTTTATCCTTCAAGTATATGAGTACTGCCAGATGAAGCGAGCTTCTCAAAATCGTACTCGGTCCACCGAACCTCGGGTGCAAGACCGGCGAGCTTCCAGATACCATCGACCTTTTTGTACCAGTGCTTGTTATAGCCATGTGCATGTCCCTTTACCTGGACTTCAGATGATCCAGCATGCTTATACTTCTGATGAGGTACCCGCATCTGGTGATGCCCAATGATCTCCGTGTCTGATACACGGTCGTAGATACTGGCACCAATGAAATGTTGTGTCTTGAGTGTGGGGCTACCGAGAATATCTTGGTGAGATATCATGGTAATAAATTCTTCAGACGGCATTGATTCCCAGATCTTGTTGAGAATCGCGCGATAATCAATCTCCAGGTGCGTTAGAGGTTGCATGATAATTTTGGATGGGGGTAATGCCTACTCTCAATTCTGGAGCTAGGATCTTGCGGAGCCTTGCCCAGTCCTTGGTATCATAACTCTCAGCCCACTCGTAAACAGCAGCCTGAACACCCTGGAACTCTACACAATTTGGGATTTCAGTGACTAGTTCTTGTAATATTTGCCCATCTGGCTACAGACCTTCGAAGCTAATGTTGCCAGTCATCGTCATGGCCGCTGTATAAATTATGATAGAAATTGTTCTTCATCCGCTTAAGATTGTCATCTACTGAAACCAAGAAAGAAATTTTGATTTTAGATCAGGATCGATGTGATTCAGTTGGCATCAATTAAATATCCGTCGAAGATAATTAAGTACCTTAGTTCCACTTACTCCTGAATTGAGTTATGTGGGAGATCTCCCCCATCTTCCGCCTTACTCCTCGGCTCCACTCTCCGACCATACCATCTTCCGATAGCTAGTGATTTGGAAGCCCGTGCTCACTAGACTCGCTGAATAGAAAGCCCATGGTCTAGGCTTAACTTTGATGCTTCTCTACCGAGCATCTCATCCCCCGTATTTGTTTAAGAATAGGGGATCATTGGATTCGTTTGGCAACCAGGTGGTCCAAAGTCTCGCACCTGACCCTCACAGTGAGACAATTTTGTGAGGGGATTCGATGACCAGCGTGAATGAGAAACTCAAAGGTAGGTGCCCGAATACGTAGGCCCCATCTTTAGCCATTCTATTGTTTGTCGGCCGCAAAGCGACGGCCCCACCCCCATTTTCCGTCGCTGATGAAATCGGGGACCAACCCAGTAGTTAAGACAGAACCCCGAAGATAGTGAGAACAACACTGATATACTGTTTAAACTAACTCAGCATGCTTTAAAACAAACTCAATTACGGCGAGGGCCATTAGTGTCCCGCGCTACGACCTCGCATTTGCAGGGATATAGCCGAACCTCGGTGGGGGAGGGGCCGGTGGGCATCGCAATGCGGAGGCGGGGAGGTGGGGCCGTTACGAACAACGACTGTGCCAACTCTACCATCCAGTGTATTCAGTTGGTTCGCTCATTCAAAGCCAGTTGCTCATCCATTCAGAGCGCGCGCGGGGTATCGCAGTTGTACGTCGACTTTCTTTTGTGCCCCCCCTGCTGGAACTGCACATGCCTGCTGCGCATTCTTGTATTCACCCAACGTGCAGCTCGTCATCACCAGCCTTCAGTGCACTCCTCCCCGCGCCTTTTGGGAACGCTTCGACCCCGTGAGCCCCATGACTATAGGTAAGTTCTATTGCAGTGTCGACAGCAAGCAGTCTTTCAACGGAAGCTCTATCCCAAACATCATCACACATGGTCTCATCGTGCTGCTGCCTCTTCCCTACACATAGAAGCTCCAGCTCCCCAACACTCAGAGACTTGCTCTCGTCTTCATCTTCGCGATGGGCCAATGCATGCAGCGCTTGGAGAGCTGGCGGAACTTTGGACTCTGCGAAGACTTGGCCCAGATCGAACAGTTCAAACAACGAACCTGTATCTTGTGTGATAGATCACGAGAATCCTAATTGAAACTAAAACCCACCCCCTTGATGATCTTTAACTTGTAGCCGAATCTCTTTATGAAACAACGATTCCATATTCGCAGCAGGGGTCTCTTGCTGCTTGCCAAGATACTGGTTTGAATCTACCAGGATCACTTTTTCATCGAATCAATTTTAGAGACCTCAGCCTGAAATTCCAATTCGCTATTAAAAACACAAGTTTGATCGAGATCCGAATAGCTACAATCGGCCTCCAGTCAGTTGATTTCTTTACTAACTTTCGGCTTCAACTATTTTCCAAAACCGTAATTAGTCCATCGCGCTTCCTCCCCACCTCTATCTCTCTATGCCGTTTGAGACTTTTAGATCCCACCTCACTCAATAGCCGACTTCAACACCTTCCTTCTCATCCGATACTCGGCGAAGATGAGATTAGGTACCCAAGACGTAAGCCCCGTAATGCTAAGGGCCATAACACTGCTGCACCCCAACACTATCAACAGCGGAAGCTGCCAGCGGAGCATCACAGCGGCATACGAAAGAGAGAAGTTTCTCGTCATCCAGGCTCGATGTCCCGACACGTCCTTGGCCCAAATAGTGCGCATGCCTTGGCCAAGTGTCCAAAGCCAACACGAGGCCAGGGTTGCAAAGCCGGCTGTTCCCCAAGAATGGGTTGAGCTCTGAAACGATACCCAGAAGGCAGCCGTGCCGCCAATCGTGTTCCCGAGAGCACAAACCCGACCGACCCATCGATGAACGTCGGGACGGTCTCGTCGAAGGCTGTCGAGAAACTGAAATGGGCCGACGGCAAGTGTGAGCAGGGCGCCTGAGATATGCACGATTCCACCGGTGGAATTGAGGATCCTGTTTTTGATTTCCGGATCGCCAGGGGACATTCCGGTGAAAAAGAATAGAGAATAGCCAGCAATCACAAAAGAGGGAACAGCCATGAGCCACCACAAACCACTAGGCCCACGTGCTGTGCCTGTTTTGCTAACAGAGCTTTCCCTGTCAGTCGAAAGAGTAGGAAAAGTATAGGTATCCTTTTGTGGGACAGTTGGAGCCGTGCCAATTGGGTCTATCTCGTGAAGAGACATTTGTTGAATGCTGTATCTGCGTTTGGGTGTTGGAGAAGATGGAGAAATCAAGACGATCGTCTTACTTGGCGTTGTTGCTGTTGTTGCAAAGCCTTCGCCTTGGTCGGGATGGTGGAAGAGTAAGCGATGTTGCAGAAGATATAAGTTAGCTTTGGAGTTCTCAAATCGATGGAATGTGAGCCTGCACGTAGTTTTTAAAGATCAAAATATTGGCCGATGCCTTCAAGCGGCTCCGCTACATCCGACATTGGCATTGTAAACCTTAACTTATCCTGGGGGCTTCGAATTACGTATGCGTCCGAATACGGGAGTCTCATACCCCATCTCGGTTGATGATGTCACTGTCCGATGGCCGTGGTCTTTTGGAGCCTAACGAAATCACGAAATTTTGCGGGGATTACGAATACTTTACGAGCGAGTCCATAGATTTACCCTGCAGAGGACACCGTCTCGTGTCGCGTATGGGAGTTAGCGTGCGGAGCACAACCCCGAAGCCGAGAATCAATCTTACAAGTTCCTGCGGGACCCGATATATCTCCATTCGACTCGGGGCCCGATAAACTTTCATTCGATTCGAGATCCCATAAACTTCGACTCGGGCCCCGATCGCTCCTAAACTAACTAGTCGCAACGGAAGGCACGGAGAAGCTAACTATTTACGCATGTTATGCTACTAATAAATGAATAAGCCCCGAACTCGCCAGTTCAAGAAAGAAATGTTGCGAATGTAACTCTTCCTATCATTTATGATTTACTCTGCCTATTGAAAAATGGGATCTGATACTTCTTCATCCGATGGACTATCCAGCCAGGCAGTCCCACTTATAATCCATGGCAAGGAAGTGTCTGGCAGCGGCGACAACACTTTCAATGTTATTTCCCCCGTTTCAGAAGCGTTCTTATGGCCTTGCACCAGCTCATCCAAAGAGAATTCGTTGGCGGCGGTCGAGTCTGCTTCGAAGGCTTTCTCCATTTGGTCAAAGACGAAGCCGAATCAGCGTCGAGATATATTTCTCCGAGCTGCCACGATGCTAGAGCAGCGGGCCGAAGAGTTTGCTCAGTATCAAATGAAGGAAACCGGAGCAGCAGAATCTTTCGCATTAGGACTCGATGTTTCTCAGGCAGTTGAGACATTACGGGAAGTCGCAGGAAGGATTTCCGGCATTTACGGAGCTATTCCATCTGGGAGCTCGGAAGGCACAAATTCACTAATTCTCAAGGAGCCATATGGTGTTATATTGGCAATCGCGCCTTGGTAAGTCAAGTGTCTCAGGATAAAACAAAGCTCCATCTGTGTGATGGGAGGACACTCCAGGAACGATGAAAATAACAACCGATAGGAACGCGCCGTATCTTCTTGGCACTCGATCAGTTGTCTATGCCCTGGCAGCTGGAAATACATGCGTTTTAAAGGGATCGGAGCTATCTCCCCGTTGCTTCTGGGCGATTGGAGATCTTTTCGCCAAGGCTGGACTTCCTCCTGGGTGCTTGAACGTGCTTTACCATCGGACGTCTGATGCAGCTGAAATTACCCGCACTCTAATCGAACATCCCGCTATTAGAAAGATTAATTTTACCGGTAGCACCAAGGTCGGAAGAATTATAGCTGAAATATCTGGGAAATCCCTTAAGCCGTGTCTGTTGGAGCTTGGCGGCAAGGCAAGTGCTATTGTCCTAGAAGACGCAAATATCACTCAGGCAGCTGTGGAATGTGCTATGGGCGCATTTTTCCATGTATGAATATCCCCGAGTCATGGATATGCAAGATTTTCTGAACTAATTGGTAACTAGACCGGGTAAATTTGCATGTCCACTGAAAGGATCTTGGTCCATCGTCCTATCTTCGAAAAGTTCAAGTCCGCGCTGCAGCAAGTAATGGAAGACATGGCCCCAATGTCTCAACCGGCGCTTATTGTTGCTATGTCAGCTGGTGTAGAAAGACATCGACGACTCATTGCACAAGCATCCTCAGCTGGTGCGGAAATAGTTGGTGGAGAGGTAGCTGGCAGAGGCAAGGATGGACCAGACAATGCGGAAAGCCGGCACAGAATTCGTCCAACCATCGTCGTGGGCGTTGATCAGAACATGGATATTTATTATGAGGAGTCTTTTGGCCCATCTGTTTCACTGATCCCGATTGATAGTGAGGAGGAAGCGGTCCGTATCGCGAACGATACGGAGTATGGGCTTACCGCTGCAGTTTTCACTGAGGACTTGCGCAAGGCACTAAGAGTTGCCAAAAACATTGAGAGCGGCGCTGTGCATGTTAACTCAACGACTATTCATAATGACCTCGCTCTACCCCATGGAGGTGTTAAGGACAGTGGCTGGGGTCGTTTCAATGCCCAATGGGGCCTCGATGAGTTTTTGAAGACTAAGACTATTACTTTTTGATAGTTGAAACAATTATCTATCTTTCGCTTTAAGTGGTGGTTTGACACATTCTCTTCTATTATTTATAACGGTTTATGTTATTTGCGGTCTTCATATTGATTAATCTATCTGGAAGATAAAGGGTGTGTGTATAGCCTGGTAAGTAATTATCCAGCTATTTGATAAGGACAAGTTTCAGAATATAGTTAAGTTTAAGTAAGTCGAGGTTTGCGATGAAGTAAGTAAGTTAAGTTAAGGGAACTAACTTAACTTACTTAACTTAATGATAGCATTAGGTGAGATCTTGAACACATGGAGTATATGTAACTGTTTTTAACCTTTGCCCTTTTTATAAGATAGATACGTAAAATAGAATGAACTAAGATCTTCACAAAATAAAGAGAGGAAATAAAGAGTACAGTTATATTAGACTAAGCATTTAGATTATACGAATAAGAAAATAGATAATCAATATTCTAGTGTTATTAATAGTTTAAAATCTATTACTAACTCTAATTCTATTATTAAGTTCTATTTATATATATGTTAACTTCTATACCATAGCTAAAATGTAGATCAATAGCATTACTATTTTTGAGTATAGATTGTTGTTATTAATATAGCTTTCCAATCCTTATAGAGATAATAAGTCCGTGTTAACTCCAATCCTAGGGTTTCTATCTAATCATCAAGAGCTTTAATATCTCCAAGAATCATTACCACCAATCTCGAACGTCCTGAACGATAAGAGCATCGATAATACACGCCAGATCTTCCCACAGTGATATGACTTTCTTTCTAGTTTAACATTGGCTCACTTTTGTAGAAGCCTCCTCAGCTGTGAGGTTCTGAGGTATTCTATACGAGGTATAGGGTAGCTCAGGGCGTGGGGTCTACTATAGCCACATAGGACATTGGGATATAAAGGGGAAGAAGATGTCGGGAGGAGAAACCTTTGGTGGTCATGCAATATGACACATGTGAAGCTGTATGAATAGCATAATTATTATTTATTAGATCTTATTTGATACACGTTGCCATAGCCTTAGGCTTCAACTGCACGGGGCGCAAACTGAAGCCAAGGACCAGTCTTCTGACCTGCGATGTGCTCGCGCAGCTGATACTCATCCTCACGATGTCTACCATTGGGGGCTCCCGGCTCACCCCATCCAACCTTGTACAATTCTCCGTCCTGGAAACGAAAATCTCCACGACGCAAGATAGTCCGATGGTGGCTGCAATCTCGTGGTAGGCAAGACTCTTGCCGATGCAGGCACGAATGCCGAGAGAGAAGGGAGTGAAGGCGAAGCGGGCGCGTTCGATGCTTTCTCCCGAGCCATCGTCTTCGAGCCAGCGCTCAGGTCGATAGACAAACAGATCAGCGTAGTAGCGAGCATCGTGGTGGATGGCGTAGATGCCCACGACTGTGTTACAGCCGGTTCCTATTAGGCTGCTATCGACAAGAAGGCCACCCGGGGCGATTACCTCGCGACCGAGCACAGCACCGTTAGGCGGCGACATGCGTAAGGCTTCATCCATGCAGGCGCGCAGGTAAATGCACAATTACACACTATCTTCACCAGGGCATGCACGCACCTCAGACGCCACGAGATCGTACACAGCGGTGTTGCCAGCAATGTGGAAAAACATCGATGCAATGGCAATCGATGATGTCTCTGACTCGGCCACAATGAGCGTGATACTCTCGCTTCGGAGCTCCTCGAGCTTCAGGCCCTCTTTCGTCTTAGAATCCTTCGCCGTATCGAGGGACTCGAACACATCGCCGCCAGCCCCTTCACTGATACTGTGCTCGGAAATCCCCATGCCCTTGGTCTTGAGCTTGCTACGCTCGACACGCTCCCGTACACAGCGCACCACGAACTTAAGGAAGCGGGATCGTGCGATAATGGCGGGTTCCGCTGTGGCAGTTTGTCTCCCACCTCCAAGTGAGGATCTTTTCCTCGTGTGTGTGCGCATGGTTGTGGCTGCCAACGGTGGATATGTGCCACCTGCAGAGTCGCAGGGCTTTCTATACATCCGGCCAGTGCTAGTCGGTAGCTCCGACGGTCTGCCATTGGGTCTGTGCAAGGAGACTATCTTCGCCGTTTACTGTCATCCCGCAGTGCCATACCACGGCCTTGGTGGAGGAATCAAGGGTCTTGTGTGTGAAGAATTTGACCGTGCGGCCCCCCGTGGTGCCGACGGGCACAAGACAGGCGGAAACTATGCTCTCGTAAGTTCACCCCCTTCATAGCATGGAAATCCAATACCTACAAGCCAAGAGACAAGCCAGGACCATGTACAAGGTATTTGACCTTTCAGTTGGAACCGACATCGCCACAAAGTTGCCATCGTTCTGTTCCGGACACGGCTTCACCTTGGCGACCTTTTTCCAGGTTGCATGGGGCCTGGTTTAGCAGCACACGAGGAAATATTAGAGCCCTATTTGGCTATATGACGGCAAATCGGGATCCCTCGATCCAAGGCGTGGACGACATGGCAGGTCCCCTTGTCAACATGCTGCTTTCCCGAGTCGACACAAGGAACTATAGCCAGCATGAATTGCTCATTAAAACTCAAAGCAAATTTCTGGCATCGCTTGAGCACCCGTACAGCTTTGTGGGATCAGTCCCACCAATCTGGAATTCGGTCATGAGTTTACAGTACCTTGATTCGCGGGTCCGCCGTGAGGGAGTGATGGAAGGGAGCGGCCTGCGCTTCGAACAATTTTGGGCACGCGATTTGAACGAATGGGATATCACGATTGGCATTCAGATCAGTTTAGAAAAGCGTGGTTTTGATTCGATCAATGCTTTTGTGGGCCACTGGTCCGATGCCTTGACTGAGGCAGAGGCCAACAGGACAAAACAGACTTGGAGACAAGTGGTTAAGAGACTGATAACAATATCTTAGTTTGTTCGGAAAAAGTGTGTAATTATTCTAGCGACCTGTTTAGATTAACTGATTCTTATTCAATTTGAGACCCACGGTTTGAGAGACCTGTTCTGCAGCAGTCTGATGTTCTGGCCCTTTTTTCCTCTGGGGAATTATTACCTGCTGATTAAAAAGAAATCTATTCTTGATATTCTAATCACACCCTTTAATCTCTCTGGCCCTCGAGCGCTTAACCATGTCTACTCTATCTAGTACTAGGTATGCTCTAAAACGCCTTTCATATCATTGTACAGCTTCTGGAAAGCACTGTCTCTTTGTATCAACTTGTCCGGCTCGTCCCATTCCACTAAGACGCCATCATCCATAACAGCTACACGGTCAAAGTCACGAATTGTATCTAGACGATGCGCCACAGCAATGACGGTTTGCTTTTTGAAGCGCTGTTGGATTATTCTCTGTATCAGCGCCTCGGTCTCGCCGTCAACCGCGGCGGTGGCCTCATCCAAGACAAGTACCGATGACCGTCGCATCATAGAGCGTGCCAGACAGACCAGTTGTCGCTGGCCGTGGGAGAGAAGGTTTCGGGGTAACGGCGCGTCAAGACCTTCGGCAGAGAGCATCTTCCACAGCCCCACTTCCTCAAGCGCCTTGATTATCTCGGCATCGTCGTTGTCGCCCATAGGATCAACGTTGAAACGCACCGTCCCGGGGAGGAGGCACGCGTCCTGCGGCAGAGCGATAAGCCTGCCTCGTACGGCCTGTCGCGGAATCGTCGAGATGTCGATGCCATCGACGTGAATAAATCCGCTTTCCAGCTCCACCATACGGAAGAGACAAGCAACCAAAGAGCTCTTGCCGCTGCCGGTACGACCACAGATACCAACGTGTTGCCCCGGCTCGATCTTGAAAGACACGCCTTTGAGCACAGGGCCCGCATCTTTATTGTACGAAGCCACCACATTACGGTATTCGACCAGGCCGTTTGCAGGCCAATTGTCTGGTGTGGTTTGCGACTCAGTCGGACTGTCTTCGGACTCGACGGTGTCGATGAATGATTTGACTCGGGTCACCGCTCCAGCTGATGTTTCCAAAACTGTCCAGTGGGTGATGAGCTGTTTCAGGCCGGCGCTGAAACCAACGATGTTCACCAAAGCCAGGCCTAGCAAACCAACATCAAGTCCCTTGGCCCTGACGGCTATTGCGGCTAGAACGATGGCAATTCCGCCAACCACAAGGTCCAGGACAAGACTGAGCCATCTCTGTACGCTGAGCAAGAGATAAAATGGCTTTTGAACGATACCGATGACCTCATTGTTCTGCTTGATAAAGCGTTTATCCCATCCGAATGACCGAATCGTGACAAGGCCGCTGAGTGTTTCAAGGAAATGGGTGAGCAGAATCGATCTAGATTCAATGTCGAGCAGTCGAAGCGTCCGTGAAGTTCGCAGGTAGAAGCTCTGGACCACGTACACAACCGCCATGCAAAACACAAGCGCAGCGCCGACATATGTGCCCGTGACAGCGATGAAGATGGCCTGCGCAATGAGCACAAAGATCATAATGACGGTGTTGATGAGCGACAATGGCAAGTCCATGTCGATGAGCTCCATGTCTTGGCTGAATCGATTGGCGATAGACCCAGCATCGGATAGATAGAACAAGGACATGGGAGCCTTGATGACGGTGGCCAGAAGGCGGCCGTGCAGTGTCCTGGCAACAGAGGGGGCTAGGCTTGTGATGAGGAAACTAGCACAGGTGTTAGCATATAAGACAACAATCTCGAAACAATCAATGGCATGGCTCACCAGGCTGCACTTCCAAGGCTCGCGACGGTCAAAAGGCAGAGTGCAAGATAGACACTCCAGTAGTACCCAGCGTTCTCAAACGGATGCTTGACGTTATCTGCAGCCCACCATTTGATCCATATCTGTGGGAAAATAGCAAAAAAGCCGAATGCGGCGCAAATGAACACAAAAGTAAACCATCTGACCCATCCAAAACATTCAATGTAGTACTTGTATGTGTCTAAATCGCCAGTCGCAGCCTCAGTAGTGCTGACCTCAGGGAGGGCCTTGGCAAGCGCTTCGCGAACTGCTTCAGCTGGAGGGTTAGAGCCTTGATCTGTCCTATTTTTACCTTTTCGTTCTTTGACTTGGAGGCTTGACACGTATCCTTCGCTATTGGAGAGCTCCTCGTATGTTCCTTGCTGCGCGATGGTTCCATTTGGGTCTAGAGCGATGATTAGATCTGCGTCGGCCAGACGGTGCGCAGAATTCGTAGCCAGAACTGCAGTCATCTTGTGATGGTTCATCAAGCCTTCTTTGGAAAATACAGATGAGAACACCGCCTTTTCGGTAGTAGCGTCAAGCCCACTCAGGACGTCATCCATGACCAACATGTCTTTGCGGGAGTAGAGGGCCCGAGCCAGAGTAAGACGCATCTGCTGTCCGCCGCTCAAGCTGATTCCGTTGCTCCCCACCGACGTGTGGTCGCCTTGCGGGAAATGCTCGAAGTCATGTGAGAGGGCACAAGCATTTACAACGCTCGAATACCACTCCGAATCCAGGGGGAGAGAGCCGATGATGTTCTGCTGCACTGTGGCATTGATCATCCAAGGGGACTGGGAACAGAATGCAACATCTCGGAAGCTGGAATGGATGGTCCCCCTTGAGACCAGAGTTTCTCCAAGGAGTGTATGGAGAAGTGTAGACTTGCCACTACCAACCGGCCCAATGACCATGGTCAGCTTTCCCCGGGGAATTTCGAAAGTGAGGTCGTCTAGAATTGGCTTTCCTTCATCTTTCCATCTGGCTGAGAGATGTTGCACGCTTACTGCATCTACATTGTTTGAGCGTACGCTCATCTGATCCTGCTGGCCAAGATCCTTCAACTCGAGGGCCTTAGGGGGATCGGATTCCTCGCTCTTTTTGTCGGCTTTGACTGTATGGTTCATTAGGGATTCTTTGTGGGAGGTGACCTGAAGCGTTGAGGGCTGCGATTGGATCGAGCCCTGATGGCGAGATTCATCAAGCTTTCTGCTATCAACATGTTCTTCGGCATTGAGATAGTCTTGAATCCTCTGAAAGCACCCAACAGCACCCATGAGACCACCGAGTCCTTCCACAAGAAGTGACATTGGGGCGATGAGAAGTTGTAACAAGGTCAGGGTGGTTACGACCTTGGTCATGTCCAGGATGGCATAGTCCTTATACCTCTGCAACAATACGTAGATTCCAAAGGCACCAACCGGAGCCAAGGCAATGGTCAAGTAGGACACACAGACAATCTTGAGCAGCACAAGCCTGTAACTGAAAGACGTCTTCACCTCGTCCTCGCGGATGTCGTGGATCGTCTTGCTAAGCTTTTCGCCAAGTCCCGTCATCTTCACGGCCTTCATAACTCTGAGCATTGAGGTAGTGGCGGCCAGGCGCAACTGGATCTTGTCGAGCCAGGATTTCTGTGCCGCCGGAGCACCCGAAGCCACCACAGCAGCCAATCCTGAGCAGATGAGGACGGCGCCGGCGGGTCCAAGTACACCAAGGCCAAGCTCGTTGTTCAGTAACCACAGAACAAGGCCAATCTCTATGGGTGATGCCCACAGCTCATGCAGGCCCCTGAACGCCGTCATGATTCTTTCCACGTCTGCACTCATCAGTGTAACTGCTTCGGCTTCCTGCAAAGAAGTAGAGCAGATTTGGAGTGTATGGCGATAGATGGAGTCGATGAGACCAGCTCTCATGCTAGTGATGAGCTGAAAGGTTCGTTGTTGTGTCAAGGCAGTTGATACTGCGATTCCAACATAGACAATCGCGTATGCCACAATCATACCGGTGCCAAATTCTGGTCTCGTAACGGATTCGGGACTTTGGATGTAGTTGACTAAACGCTGGATCAGAAAGGGTTGTGCGAATGTGAAACCGGTCTGAGCGACGTGAGGAATAAATCCATTGCAGAAGAGCCTCGTGCTATGCAACATACAAACCACTAGCAGCGACTTGGGCTTTTGTTTCCACCTCCCTGGTAAATAGGTTAGCCTGTTGATTCCAAGCTAAACCAGTGACTCAGTGGTTAACTTACACAGAGTCCAACGACTGTGTAGACTTTCGCCTTCCTCATCAGATAGTAAGCTCTCATCTATGTCTTGGAGATTCTCCAGTGAAAGTTGTCTCTTGTACCCTCTGAGAAGGACTGGGTTGATCCACCAAGCGAACCATTGGTTGAACTCGCCCGCGGTCGATTCTGGAGGCAGGTTTTGATAATCTGGTAGTAGCAGCTGCCTCTTCTCCAGAGACTCCAGCGTAAGCAGGACGGCCTTGATGCCAACTGAAATACTGAATGCTGCGGCTGCCGCCTCGGCAGATTCAATAGCCCATAGTGTCCTGCAGCGAGCAACGTCAAAGACCAATGTCAATGCGAGCCACAGGACCAGGGTGGAAGACGGTCGAAGACTTCGCAAATGGTGTAGATGCGAAAAGAAGGCCAAACAGAGGGCCAGAACGAGCACCAGCGCATTCGCCGCGGTAGAGGCTCTCGTCTTGGCTGTTCGAGAATGGATGGTTGTTCCCAGCACTGCGGCGTATGAAGCCACCAGAGCTGCCTATGCCGCCTATACTCACTACATTAGCCGGCAATTCTATGATACGACCTTCTCTCGGCGTTAGAGATGTTACTATTTACCAATTTAGTGGTGTGGTGCCATGTGTTCAGAACTTTGATACGACACTTGAGCACACAAGGGATGAGGAACGGCAGCATCAAGAGCACAGCGGATGTGGGAATTATGGTGAGGATAGTCTCTTCAAACAAGAGGGTGAAGTCGAAACCGCCATAGCAGTCAGCAGCAGGGCCGAACCGGTCCTCGACGTGGATGGCGCATTTTGCCATGGCGACAAGATCGACGCGACCAGAAATGTTGCTCAAACTCCGTTAGAATTGTCTCGTTTGGCCATTGAAGCTCCGAGCCAACCGCCAAATCACGCCACAAGACCCCCACAAGTTGGAGTAATGCATCAAGGGACGGTTGACAGCGGATTTACGAAAGTCCGGCCCCATCCAACGCCAAGGCTCCAGATTACTACGAGGTACGAAATTTGTACAGTAATCGTAGTTGGACATTTTGAGATGGAGAGCGATCGGGAAGACGTGAGCGACCTGCTGTGGCGTAATTAAGATGCATGAAATCCCAAACAACGAAGACGGGATGCAAAGAACGACTCAATTTTGTTACCAATGGGCTTCTAGCCAGCAACAAAGGAATGAACAATCTTGTCCTGGGTATGACGTTTTGCGGACAAACTTCGAGCCAGATTTGCAGATATGTGTTGGCCTGTGTCGGCACGTCGGCGCTTTATTGCGGCTTACATAGACTAGTAAGCAGTGGCACCTGGACTTACTACACAGTTTTCTCTATACGTAGTCAGCATACAGGGGACATGGGCAACACGATCGCCCCACACACACAACGACAGTTCTCGTTGGTTGATGCCCCTTGCTAACAGGGAGGTATACACGCTCAGGCCACGGCAAGTGGAGGTGACACATGTAGAAGCATCTCACCCCATGCGAGACCATGACTTATCCACTAGTATGTCCTCGAATCCATTGTTGTACGATTGTGTTACTAGTGTGTGGGGGAATGGCACAAAGATGATTAGAGACCTAACAACCAACCCACCCAAAGCAGGTGCTGTGACTGTGGTGATAACAGCACAATGGCGATGCGTCCGCAATGTCGGTAAGGGCGTAGATAAAAGACTCTCAAAGTGAACAGAACAGACCAGCCTGACTGATATCATTAATTGGCATCATCTGATCAAATAGATCACAATATAATACCACAAGAATGGGCTAAAAAGAGTGTAAATTCGTTGTACTAGAAAATTGTGTGCTAGATAATTATCACGATGCTAAAAGGTTAAGAATCCGGATGAATCTGACTGCGATTTCTCAATCCCATCCTACAGCTCTTAATGACTGACTAATTGACCTTATATAATGACCTCAATGCCTACCGGAATGACCTAGAAAGGATATCCCGAACCTCAAATGGGCTTACATCATGACTGGGACACATGCCAGCCAAGAACGCCCTAATAGGCATTTTACCCCGGAAGACCTGCTATCCCTAACACACTAGTATCGTAGTCGTGTTGCTATTCAATATACCAGTGAGCCATAGAGACATTTAGTAAAGAAACGTCAATGGAGATGTAATTACTCCTCGGGTCTTTATGCTATGATTGGTTGCAAGCGAACGCTCGATGGACCTGGCTTTTTTTCTTCCCTTGAGGTGTTAAGAGATTCCAACGTCGGTGTTCTCTCTTCCTTAGCAGCGATATTGTGTTTTGCCGCATCGCGATGCCACTCTCGAATGAAAATGTCTACGGCCCAAACAACTCCGCCTTCGTCGATAACAGGGCGATTGCTCCTTTTGCCAGTTCTGTTATAATGATCCTCAGCGGCTACCTCGCGCACAGTCACATTGCCTGGGTCGTCACAGGGAAACTACAGTCGCATCTTGCCCTGCTTGTTTTCGCTACCAATCTGAAATGCCTGCCATTCGCATGGAGTGTGAGCATTCCCAAAGGATCAGATGGTTCTTTGTGTGCATTTTCTGACCGGCTTTTTTTAGGCTCGGGTCATTGGTGCTTATATTGATCACCTCTACGTCTTCTAACCCCCCAGTCATGTCCTGGACAAGTTGTTCCACCCCGTAATAAACCAGTCGCATGTCCCTCTCTTCGAAATCGATTATAATATGCACAAATCCAATGGTACCTTTTTCACCGATCTTGCTATCTCACGCGCTCGCATGGTGCATCTCTTCGCGCCGGCAATACATGGTCTATGGGACAATGCTAGGATGAGAATGGTGATGGATCCTTCCAAGCCAACTCTGCCAGCCGAAGGCAGTGTAAAAGTCATTGTTGGTGCTGTGCAGACGAGCCTCAAAAAAGAGCTCAGGGCATACCAAAAGTACGAAATATGGACACGCGTGCTTAGTTGGGATCGAAAATGGCTCTACCTTGTTTCGCATTTCGTGAAGAAGGGAGCAGTAAAGCCACGGTCCTAACAACTGGTGGTTCCTGGCCTATTCGCAACACACCGAGTAAACCAGATGACTGGGTGAAGAACATACTAGCTATCTCCATAACGAAACTAGTGTTCAAGGTGGGACGATTAACAATCCATCCTGCTATTGTGTTGGGAGCGAGTGGACTCCTCCCACCACGTCCGGGTGGTTGGACTACTGGAGATGGCGAGCGCGAATCGTCATCAGTGGAGTCTGTAACTGAGGATGGTTCAAAAGTTATAACTGGGGAAGATGAGGATACGTGGGACTGGTCGCGAATTGAAGCAGAACGACTCGGGGGATTTAAGCTTGCCCAAAATTTTACAGCTTTTGATAATTTGGGTGAGACTTTCAATGGTGAGGAAGACAGTGCTATTGGACAATTCTGGTTAGCTCAAGGATTAGTATTACTGTATGAATCTTATTATCATAACAGGATTAATAGATAGTGAAGTAATGGGGATTGTAACTTTAAGTAGATAAGTTAGATTATTGAGAGATACATTGAGAGATAGATATCCTCTATGGCATCACTTGCAGATTGCACTAACTCTCCCTTCCCAGCCACACTACTTAGCAATCCCATTGCCCACGAGAATCCAACTGGCTTAGTCATCAGTAGGCTTATTCGGCCGTTCTTCATATAGAGTATGCCCTATGTAATTTCCGTCGTTGTCATGATAGATGTGCACAGCCTGGGACTTGCTCAAGCTGGCTTGGGTATCCGTTGTCAGCAAAGCTGTAACGTGCGGGGTGGGATCAGAATGGCTGGTGTGGGATGGATTCCTGTAATATGTATTAATTACTGCGCATAAAAAGATAACCACATATGATGCATATTACTTTAACATGGCTTGCGTAAAATGAGCAAGGTCCTGCTCTTGCGTGGCTCTCTCAATCAAGTTGAGGGTCCTATTCCTTAAAGCCGAGTTCCTGATTCGCTGTGTCATAATGACCAGGCCTCTGGGTATGGGAGGCATGTTGCTTTATGTTGCGGTATAGGGGATGGAAAAGATATGATAGTAGTAAACTGCACTATGTACAGTTTATGCTTTATAAATAAAATAAAACAGATGAGGAGTAGTCTCGTTTTCAGGAACAAAGGTGTATTTATAATTTAAGACTGCAAGGACTCTCTCGATCATACTTTAAGGCAGTTAGTGGGGTGAAGTTGTCTTCCATCTATTATTGGAAATTGTTAGATGAAAACTGCTAAATTCAACACTGACTCTGTTTCAGTAGCCGCCCTCATTTCCAACATCTGTATTACAATTCAAGCAGGGTAGCGTGGGCGCTTAGAGCCAGAATCCGAGGTAGGTCCGTGTGGGGGACTATCCAGTAATATAGACACCATAGCCGCCCTCATTTACAACATCTGAATTACAATTCAAGTAGGATAGCGTGGGCGCTTAGAGCCAGAATCCGAGGTAGGTCCGTGTGGGGGACTATCCAGTAATATAGACACCTTAGCCGCCGTAACTTGCACCTCACGCAAGATGCTCAGCCTACGAGGGACAACCGGAATGTCATCTCAATACTAACTCGTCCTGCGGCACTTGGCAAGTGCCATCGTCTGTCACCCCTGGTTTTTATTTTTGGAGTTTGTAGTTCTCCTAAAATAGACAGCCGTGTTAGGGCAATGCTAGTTTCGTTGCAAGAGACCAATTGGGTTCAGGTTCAGGTTCTATAAGCGGGGTCTGATCGACGGCCGTGCTGTAAATTTAGCGCTGCATGTGATAGCAGTACTTGCTAATGGCCCCAAGTCATCCTCGGCTAGTGGAAATTCGGCTAAATGGAAGTGGGGCATAGCGGATAAACATCCGGAGCGCTTCGGCCGTCGGTCAAACCCCGCTTACCGAGCATGGCTGCCGAGAAATGGCTGCTAAAACCGAGTAAGAAACCTGAACCTGAACCTCGTGGAAATTTGCTCACAACCGGCGCGATTTTATTAAAGTGTCACGACTTGCGACCAGCATGGGACATCTGAGGTTTCCAAGGGCATTTTTCACAGTCGGCAGGATCCAGCCAGTTTCTCTTTATAGTTCCTTCAAGTCCAATGCAGCTCGCTGTCGCAACTTCCAAATGCCAGCACAGACATACAAATGCGATATCGATGCTGAGCCACTACACCGGTATCAACCAGGAGGTTACCATCCCCTCGGATTAGGCGACGTTCTAAAGGATGGTCGATACAAGATTCTGCACAAGCTAGGCTGGGGTAGCTATTCCACCACGTGGGCTGCAAAAGACCAAAGGTATGCCTATCTATCCCAACTAGAATATGAAACCCTCTTTGCTAACTCTCGTGTAGCGAAGACCAATATGTCGCCATCAAGGTTTTAGTTTCAGAAATTGGGCATACACATGAGCTTGAGATCTTGCGGGCAATATCCGCCCTTCCAAGGCGCCATCCCGGGTGGTCCCATCTGAATCACATGTTGGACAATTTTACTGTGGTCGGTCCCAATGGAACCCATAACTGTCTCGTGCTTGAACTCGTCGGTCCCAGCGTGGCCGATGTTGTTACATCACATTACACGGATGACAGGCTTCCGGCGAAGCTTGCCAAAGTCTTTGCTAACCAGGCCCTGCAAGGACTTGATTTCCTCGCATCCCACGATATTGGCCATGGGGGTAAATTGATCCGCCACCCATGGATGCCTTCTCTGCGCCCTGCTGACTTTAATTTTAGATCTTCACACCCGAAACTTGGCCATCGCAATACCCGACCTGGATTCCCTGGACGAAAGGGCCTTTTTCGACAAGCTTGGGAAGCCTCAAACTGGCCCAGTGAGCAGACTAGATGGGAAGTCTTTAGCGCGCAATGTCCCATCCCATGTCGTTCGGCCCGCTCCATTCCGGAAAAGAGACATATTACTGTCCTCTCCATCAGTCAAAATCATCGATTTCGGAGAGGCGTTCTTCAACAATAACGCCCCGATCACACTGCATACCCCTTTGCCTATACGAGCACCAGAGGTAATCTTCGAAGACGTATTGGATCATCGAGCGGACCTGTGGAGTGCTGGATGCCTGGTAAAGCCCCCGATTGTATTCCCATCTAGATGACAGAACTAACCGATACAGCTTTTTGAACTCGTCACCGGCCAACCTCCCTTCGATGTCATCATGTTAACCCCGCCGATCCTTGTTCAGCAAATGATGGGGTTCGCTACTGACGGGCTACCATCACGGTGGCGGGACAAATGGCAAGCAATGCAAAAGGATCTGCCTGATGAAGACCACAGCTATACACTTCAGGAATGGCTGGCCGAGGTCTACTTTAACGACGATAAACACGCTGAATTCACGAGGGAGGATATTATAAGTGTGGGTAAACTGATTGAAAGTATGTTGAAGTTTGAGCCGTCTCTTAGGGCTATGGCAAGTGATACTCTTACTGATACTTGGCTTAACCAAGAATAAGCTATGTTAATACTGATCTCAGAATAATACCCTAGGTATCATTCACAGGTGATTACCTGGTAATCTAGTGGGCTATAGTAAATTAGTAATGATTGTGATCTCAGTATACAGACTATTCTCAGATAATGTTTTACTAGAGAATCTATTTTATTAATTAGAGTTACAGGTTAATATATAGTAAGGTCACTTAGGTTTAATGAGGTTTACTACGGTTAATCAATAAGGATATCTTATCTAGGGACTTAATTATATTGATAGATTATTAAATGTAATCTTATTATTACATTATTTTACAAAATACGATATATTATTATATAATTAATTAGATTATATAAGTTAATAAATTACAATAATCCGGATTATAAATATAATCCCTAGTGTCACATTCTAATACTAATTAGTGTGTCAGAGCCAGCAGACAGCCTGGAGTTTTAATTATAGTAAGGCTTGCTGGCAGCTTAGCTGTCCACTACTTAAAGCTATGCAAGCTGCCGATCGATTGAACAAACATGCTTTTTCCTTGCTTCAATTACTTTGACACCTTATATCCCATTACTTTGCTATTGCCCAAGCTGTCGCAGTAGCTCTTATCATTATTTTTCCTTTCTTTCTCTTTAATTACCTTGCGAACCATTTGATCAAATGGTCCCCAAGTAGTTTGCCCCAGGCTCTACACAGAATCTCCTATCTCCTTCTTCTTCCTCCTTTCTACTTACTACCCTAGAGGATGGGTGTGGTCTGCACTAAAGGGACGCCTCCACCAATAAATTAGTGGAAAAAGTAGGGGTGACTATTTACTGTCAGTTATAACCACCTAGTCCCAATATGGGCTGGGACATAATAGGTCCAGTTCAGAACCAGTAAGTGTATTTTTCTTTTGAATTAGCATGACTTTAAGCCACAGAATAATTATTTGGGACTAGACTACTCTACCCAAGTATCATAGCATCCATTCTAGCCACTAGTTTACCAGGCTATTGAGAATCCCAAGCTGCCCCACAAGTATTTCGGCACTTAAGATTGAGGTCTGGACACGCTAGTTCACATTCTGCCATAACATAGCCAATTAGAACCCCTAGAGTCAAGACATTTCATGCACACGGTGAAGTGGAATGCACAGGGAGAATTGGAATTGCGTCCACTTGTGATGTCCCAAGCTAATGACATTAGTTCAGCCTCACCCGAACTAGCTGATGAGATCTCTTTGAGTGCCGAAATGCTTATGGGGCACTTCTGAAATTCTCCGGGTTTAAGAGATACCAATGTCTCTGTGGGCAACTCAGCTATAAACAAGGCATCTACTAACTGGGCTACATACCGGCTCAAATCTGACTTGTCCCAGGTAGCCCCACAAGCATTTCCGCACTCAAAGAGATAAGCGGCTCGTTAGTTCCATGTTGCCCTCGGCCATGGTAGGCCCACTAGGCATCAGATACTTCTCACAATTCGTCTTTTTACCACAAACAGTGGCTAGGTAAGGTAGGTACCTAGAGGTAGGGAACACGACCGCGATGTCTCATGCTTGCTGTCCTTCTCAAATCCGGCTCTGATATAATCCGGGATCCATCACCTTCCATTCTCACACTACCTTCCGCGTCCTTGTTGCTTTTGCTCTCATCTTGTTCACCACCCCTGAGGAGAGCTGGCCAAGATGATAGCTAACAATCTACCATGGCCGAGGTTTCTCTCGCTCTGCTATCTTGTTGTCACATGTGCTGTCATGTTACTCTTCATTTGGCTGGTAGCTCCCTATTATTCTGTATGTTTGCCACCATGATTTAACTGCTTTATTCTGTTATAGTTAGCTGATTATCGAGCAAAGGACACTACACACCTCATATATGATTCACCGCCCTTGCAAAATGCCACGACCTCCCGATTCCACTCCCTCATATGGGCATCAAGGCCCACGCTCGGATTCTGCGCCAGCCTGACCTCGATACTGGCCAATCGTTATCCAATCCCTACGATGCTAGGCTTCGGGGGCCAGGGTGAATACGATATGAATCAGACTCATTTTGCCAAGTTGCGCGTCCTTCAGCGATATCTACACGGACCTGATGGTACCTATGATAATGACCTGGTTATGGTTGTGGACTATGATGTTTTGGCCCAACTCCCTCCCGATTCATTGATTGAGCGTTACTTTGAGGTTACGGCCGAAGCAGACAAGCGCCTGGCAGATCGGTTTGGCATTACAGTCGAGGACGCGCATTCACGAGACCTATATCAATCAGTGGTATTTTGCGCTGATAAATTATGCTGGCCACCAGCACCAAACGAACCACACTGCTGGGCTGTACCCTGGTCTCACCTGCCGCACAATCTATATGGCCCAAAGGGCAGTGAAGAGCGCCTGGATGATGTGGGGATCCCTTTCCCACCCAAACCGATCTTCTATAGTGACTCCAACCATGTCAACTCCGGAGTCATCATAGGGCCGCTTGGTGACCTGCGCCAGGTTATCGATGCGGCACTGGAAGTAATCGAAGCCACCGACCTAGAGTCGGCTCCGCGACGTCAACAACATTCAGACCAGTTTTACATAGGTAAAGTATTTGGCCGCCAAGAAGTATATCGCACGAAGAATATGACAGGTGGTGAAGTTCCAGGCTATCACGGAGATAGAATACTCCCGAAAGAGAAGATAGATGAGAATGATCAAACTGAGTATCATATCACTATCGACTACGAATCTAGCTTCATACAGAATCAGCTGGGATATACACCCTGGATAAAACAACTAAAGTTCAATAACTCTGATTATACTGCAACTGTGGAGGAAGATATACTGAATGACCGAGATCTATTCAAGCCATATCCAATACAGATGTCAGCATCAGTCTTTTCAGGATTTCGCAGGATTTTTCATTCACTTTCAGTTGAAGATGAACACAACCAAGACTTAAAAGTGAGGAGATGGGTTGCCAGCTTGAAGATATATGCGAATGTTGCTTCAAAGCAAATTTTCACATTGTATCACAATACTGGTCCTAAGCTGTATTTCGTGACGAGATATAGGAAGATGTGGTACTTCCCTATTATCAGGCGTTTACTCAACATTGCAGTGGGTGCAAATAAATCAAGGGAGCCTCTTACACTTCGGCCAATTGATGGCCGTAACTGGGTGTCTCAAACCAACTATCCCGAAGGCTCGCGCATGAAGGATCCTTATGGGGGAGCATATACAGACTCGAGTAAAAAGGAATTTATTCCTTTCATTGAGCTTTGTGGAGAGTTTGCTATTGAGTTGTTCGAAGAGTGATAATAACAAGACAATATACAGCAGAGGTGGGATCTGGGTTCAGGTTGAGAGGTTGAGAGGGGTAGTCCACTAGGGTGTTAGTAAAAAAGAATTATCTAGTAGGCAATTGCAGCTTAGGTCTTAACGCCACAATTGAAAAGAAAAAAAAATCATGTTTTATTGATTATATTGTGGATTTCGATGTATAGTAAAGATAGAAACGCAATTTCTTTGCCCTTGCTGATACGGAGAGAGCTGATCGCTTAGCCAATCAGGTCAAAAGGTCATGCTGCAGCCATGGTTAATGACTCCAGCGCACTAAGCCCTAATAAGCTTAAGGTGTGATTGCTCACTTTCACATACATGACTACCGTCACGTATCACTTGCATCGTTATTGCTATTATAGTTTACTATCCAAGTCCGCGATCTCAATGACCAGGAACAGGGTATGGTGAAGAATTATAATTTCCTTGTCGGGCTAGCATGCTTGCTCCTGATATGTTAAAACGCGAGGGTCACAAAGTGAGGGTATATTCATATTAAGAAAGAAGGTTCATTTTCTATCTCTGCAGTCATGGGCTTGGGACCGTAAGGATCCTGGCCTACGTGACCGCCTAAGGCCTGATATCTTAGGCCTGACCTCGAGCTTGAA
>JAANBB010000171.1:0-77069 GCA_014621425.1 Cylindrodendrum hubeiense | reverse complement strand
CTTGTCGTAGAACTCGCAGTCGAGGTGCGTGGTGCTGCGCGCGTTCAGCCCGATGATGGTGCTCGANATGTCCTCCAGCTCCGTCTTCAGGCTGTGCAGGTCGATCTTGGGGTGGTGCCGGCGCGAGCGGCGCGAGCTGGAGCGCCGGTGGCGGTCGGTGCGTGAGGAGCGAGAGTCGGGCTCGTGGACTTCTTCGTGGCGGCGACGGTGCCGCTTGCGAACGGGCGGATAGTCGAAGTCTTGCAGCGGCTCGGCGAAGGTGACGTGAAGCGGACTACCAGAGAGACGATGGCCGCGACGACGTTTGCGTACTGGCTCTTCTGTACTCCCCATGTCACGGGGCATGTCACGATCACTCTCCCGCTCCCGATGCCGCCGTTTCTTATGCTTCTTGCTCCGCTTATCGCCATCTTCCTCGCCCTTCATCATCTCCAGTACAAACCCCCCGAGCTTGCCCCAGTCTTCATGGTCTAGCCCGCCGCTGCGGCCGCGTTCGCCGTCGATCTGGCCCATGGCGCGGCTGGCAGCAGATGAGACAAAGGTTCTGGCGATGCTCTCCACGAAGCCAGGGCCGTCTTTGTCTCGGGATCGGGAGGCGTACTTAGAGTCTCTGTCGGGACGCCCGAAAAACTGCTGAGCGAATCGATCCATGATTGGAGATAGGTCGATAAGGTGTATATGGATATATAATAGGCGATGTTCAACACGAAGTCGTTCTCGAGGTCAACGTCTCTTTGGTCTCGAACAAAGAGAAGCAAGGACATTGGCAACTTCAATGTATCCGTCGACGCACCCAACCTCCAAACCCAACAATAAGGCCCGTCCAATAAGCAGCCTAGCCGTCACAACAACACGACAGATGCTGGTGCTCCTTCAAAATTTCTTACCGTTGGTAGCCGTCGAAGGCGTCGGGTGTACTTTGTTTGCTCGCCTGCAACTCGGCTGTCGGCTTGGTTCGCCAACAGTGAGAAGTAGTAACCTTGGCTTTGGCAGTGTGCGCTTTGTTCTTTGAGGGGCAGTAAAAAAATTAACTTGCCCCCAAACAGCCAACCGAACTGGTGCGGTTGGCCTTTTATATACCATGGCTTACAGTTGATGCGCCCGTGATGGAGAATGGCCCCCAGGTCAGGTGAGGCGAGTCAGGTTGTGTGTTAGTGAAGCGGATGATATAAAAGGCCAGTCACGCGACAAGTTGTCTTGGGTAGTGAGCACAACACCGGCGAAACATGACTAGAGCGGGTCGGCGCAGCGGTCAGAAAACATAGCAAATGATTGCCTGCCTTGGGGAAAATGACAAGGCGACGGAGAAGTGTTGCGGGTGATTGCTTTCAAGTCAGCTTGTCCCATCAGGACGGCGCCGTTTGTTTTGTATACTAGTACAACATCGTAACGTGTGTGAAGCACGCCGACCACCACACCAACCACCTCGCCTCATCATTAATCATTGCTACAATCAGCCCATGACACCTCTGTCTAGTGTCTCTATTTTTGCCAGTCCTGTCTCACAAACGCCAGTGTATGCGTCGCTCAAATCCAACCCAGTATGTACCACACCATCAGCCATTCATAGTACCATCGACGTGATGTTCCAGATATTAACTCAGCAACTCTTTAATGTCCTCGATCCGCTGCATTTTCTTCTCCTCGTCGCTCATCATACCGAGAGAGGTTGCGCTGTGGTATGAGTTAGTTGTGTGCATGCCATGTTTCAGTGTGAACTCACATAAACTTCTTCCGCTCCTGGACCTTCAGCATCCGTTCCTCCACACTCTCTTTAACCACGAATCTCTTCACTTGCACCTCCGCCTCTTGTCCCATGCGATGCACTCGATCTATAGCCTGAGCCTCCACCGCAAAACTCCACCACGGGTCCATCATGAAGACTCGTCCGGCGCTTGTCAGATTGAGCCCTACGCCACCAGCGCGCAAGCTCAGTAAGAGGACTGTGAATCCCTTCGTATCCGTAAATTCCTGAAGCACAGCAGCTCGAGCTTTCTGCGCCATTGATCCATCCAAACGGAGGAACTTGACGTTGATCTTGGTGAGTGCAGGTTCGATGAGAGAGAGGAAAGAGGTGAACTGGGAGAAGACAACCGATTTCATCTTCGGATGCTCCTTTCGTACATTACGAAGCTCGGAAATCAGTGCCACCACCTTTGCTGACGATGCATTGACGCCCAGTCGTTGCAGGCTGATTCGTGGCTTCTTAGAGAAGCCGTCAAGCTCGTCATCGTGGCGAACCACCTCAAACAGATCTCGCTGATTGAGATGCTCCCGACAGTTGAAGCATCGAGGAACAACTGCCCTATCAGTCTCGTGCTTCATAAAGTCAAGCAAGCACTTCTTGCAAGCTGAGTGCCAGCAGCCAGTGACAGTCTGGTCATTCATCGGCTCCTCGAAACACAAAGGACACTCATTCTCTGCCTCGTCACGGATTTGCTCCAAAGCATGGGCGCCAAATGTCTGGTTGTTCTCCTTTGAGGCCTCATCCGTCACCGCTGTGAATTGAGCGAGGAGAGACTCGAGATCCATATCATCCGCTAGGCCCGCCGCCGCATCCGCCGCCGCTCCCGCTTCTTCTTCATCCGCGACAATATCACGGTTACGGACGAGAATAGGGTGACAGCACGTCTGGCGGAGCCGGAGAATCTGTGCGAAAATGGTCGTGAATGCTTTCATAACGGTGCCAGCTTCAACATTTTGAGAAAAGGTTCGCTTCGCCCTGTTGAAGATGTAGTCGTAGACTTCTCGCTCGGTTTGTGATAGCTCAACTTCAACAATTTCAATATGTTTCGCAGGCAAGAGTACAAGCGGTTCGCCGTCAGGGGTCTTCATGTCTTTGGTGCGCCGAAGCACAAGAGGCTCCAAAACAGTCTGCACCACATCCAACGCTCGCACAAACTCCCCTGACTCAAAAGGCACCGTGATGAAAGTTCTCCAGAACGAAAAGTTGTTCCAAGGCTCGACTCCCAGAAATCGCACCAAGCTAAACAAGTCCTCAAGCTTATTCACAATGGGCGTTCCTGTGAGGGCCCATCGGTGATTGGCCGAAATCTGATAGCAAGCCTTTGCCGTCTTTGAGGACCTGTTCTTGATGTGGTGCGCCTCATCGAGGATCACTCTGAAGAACTTCAGGGAAAAGATGCCATTGTGGAATGCCTTGTCTCCGTTCTTGGCCGCAATACTGGTGAACTCGGAGAGCACCACACCGTAACTGGTGATGACAACATCGGGAGCGCTAGCTGCATTGGAAGCACAGCAGAGAGCCTGAAGATTTCCCGCCTTCTCGTTTCCGTAGTAGAGCTCAATCTTCATCGTGCCCGCTTTGGACGCCTTCTCGGCTTCACTCTGCCATTGTGAAAGTAGGGACATGGGAGCAATAACCAGGGTTGTACACGGCGCGGGCAAAACTGACTCCGAGTTCATGCCCAGCCGTGTGAGTTGGTTCACACTCGAGAGACCAGTCGCCGGTCTACGAGCCTCGAGTGCAATCTCGGATCGGTGGGAGTGGATCAAACTCAGCATCTGAATCGTCTTTCCTAGACCCATCTCATCTGCTAGAATGCCACCCAGACAGTGTTGTTCCTGAGCGGGAAAGTCAAGAGACAGGTCGCCGGAGTAAGGGTTGACGTAGAATTTGGGTTGTCCTTCGACCTGGGGGAGATCCTTGTCGTCAAAATCTTTGAGCGGCCAGCAGTACTCCTCCCATAACGGATGCATCGATGGCTCTCTGTTGCTCTGTTCGTCCTTCTCCTTGGCCATCATCCAGTGCAATGCTTGCTTTTGATAAGTACGAAGGGTCATGGCGAATGTATCTGCGGGTTCTGCTGAGGGAGTATTAAAGTCGAAGGATTGCGCTTTCTTGTATAGCGCATCGAGCTGGTCTTGTTCCAGCTCTTCCCCCTCCTCAGCATCCGAGGATGGGGAAGATGCAGGATCTTTGCCGTTTGTAGGAGCCTTCTTCGGGTCTTTCTGCTTTTGTTCGTCTTGTTCAGCTGCTTGGAGCAACCCTTTTCGACCATCTTTCGCAGCCGCGTTTGTCATGCTTGGTTGTAGGTTGATTTCCTGGAGCAACTTTACCATGGCAACTTGCCGAAGTCGTAGTTTTTTCTCGTCTGCCGTTTCAGTCTGCTCGAAAACAACGGCAGATCGATCGTCAGCGAGCTGGAATCCACGGCTGTAGAAGGCGGAGTTTAAAAGGGAACACGTCAGCTGCAAGAACACAGTGTCGTTCGTTCGGAGTCGATCGGGAGCATAAACGACGGTTCCCTCAAACATGCAGATCTTCTCATCCAGTAATGTCGACACCCAATTCGCCGTGTCCTTGGACAGTCGGCCAATCTCCATGCCACTCTGGCTCGTGAAGCGTACAATGACATCAACCCGTCTCGAAGCCGCATTATTAGGCCTAGAAGGTGTTACAGAACCTCCCAGCTTTCCCTTCACCTTCGGGGGTTGAGGTGGCTGAATCTTCTGTCGCTCGATCTTGACAACATCACCATGCTTCAAAAGGTTGACGCCGCTTCGCGTGGCCCATCCTTCAACACCAAAGGCCCCAATGTATCTCGACTTCGGCATCCGTCGTTGAGAGGCTGTCGTGCTTGGTCGTTCTGTCTCGACTTTGGGAGTCGGGCGGCTCGGAGTGCCAAATACGGGCCTGGAAGGGGTGACTCGTGTCGTCTTTTGGGTGAACTTCTTGTAGGTGCCGTCGAAGTACATATTAACCGCTCGTTCTAGGTTGTCCCCGCAGTGATCTCGAATTGCGTTGAGCACATCGGGCTTCACCTTGTCGCCAATGAAGCTTTCAAAGGTCTCTTGGTCGAAGGTCACAGATGACGAGCCATGGTTCGATTCGGTGGGCGGAGGCTCCTTCTTTGGTTGCACGGGGGTCGATGGTTCGGGTGCTTCATCCTGGAATCTCTCGGTGAGGATTTTTTGCTCATCCTCCTCCAACTTAATGCCGTCTTCATCCTTGAAGAAGCGCTTCCGCTGGGGCAGTGGGGAGCCGTCGAGAGGACTTGGGAACACGGGGTCCGAAGAAGGTTCATCTGGGTCAGCGAAAAACCTCCGCTTCTTGGCGGGAGGTTCTTGTGAGCTTCCAAATTCCATTTTGTCCCGCTTTCATGGAAAATGTCGGGTGATGGTGTTGGTCATGCGGAACGTCCACCAGGCACTTCCGCCGATGATGGCGGCCTTTGGGGAGACGCGATGGACCTTCCCAGCGCGACTGACCGCGTAGAGGGGTCACCTGACCGTGTTTCCGGCAGCCCCTCCACTAACCACCTCCACTAACCACTGTCCCTTACAGTGACCATCCTCAGCGGCTGTGGCTGAGCTACAGTGGCTGACTGCAGCGCTCCGACGTCATGTAAAAATTTCCGGGGCGCGAAAGAAGCATTGGAAATCCGCGGCCCATGGCTGGCTCTCTTCAATCATGATGCCGACGTCGCCCACGGTCGCGCCAATTCAGTCGCTCATTAGGTGAAACCCACCGTTCCAGATCGCCCCGTCCTCCTTATAGCATCTGCTCGTCTGGATGCATCGTCCACGGCTCCTGGGCCAGGGCCTGAAAGGGCTCGCCCGCGCCCACTCGAGCCGCCGCACCTACATCACCGATGCCGACGTCGAATCCGCACGGCGATACTGCTTGACGCAGCTCCAGTGCGTCGCAACGAGTCCTGCCCTTCAATGCGCCTCGCTAACTTGCCTCCCAGGTCCAGCGATTACGATGCGCACCTTATCCGCCGCTTCGTCCCCCATCCCGTCCAAGACGCCTACGCCGCCCTCCGAACCCTCAACCTGGAGCTCGTCCGCCTCCCCGAGCTCGTCTCCAACCCCACCATTGGGGCTCTGCGCATGAAGTTCTGGCAGGATTCCCTCGACAAAACCTTCGCGGGCCTTCCCCCCCGCGAGCCCATCTGCATCCTGCTGCACAAGGCCCTCCAGGACCTCGAGACCCGCGCCGGCAGCTCAACCAAAAAGTCGATCAAGTTCTGGGTTTCGCGGCTCGTCAAGACCAGAGAGAAGCACATGACCAATCGGCCACATGCCAGCTTGACAAGCTTAGAGGAGTATGCCGAGAACACATACTCAACGTTGATGTATGCGACCTTGGCGTCACTTCCTCTGCGGTCGATGAACGTCGATCATTTGGCGAGTCACATTGGGAAGGCATGTGGTATTGTGGCAGTGTTGCGAGGCATCCCCGTCCTTGCAGTGCCACCTCCCCCTGTGCAGACACCAATGGGACCAGAGGCGCCCGTCCGCGAACCAGCCCTCCTGCTACCATTGGACGTCATGGCCGAGGCGGGAGTGAAAGAAGAGGATGTCTTCCGGCATGGTCCCGACGCCGCTGGCCTGCAGGATGCCGTATTCAAGATCGCAACAAGGGCAAATGACCATCTCATCACGGCAAGGGAAATGCTGAAGCAACTCAAGGCGGGAGAAGGCCCAGGCCATGAGTTTGAGCACCACGGAGAAGGCGAGCACTTTTACGACGATGAGGGCAGCAACACCCTGAAGGAGATCCACCAGGGCTTCGGTGTGTTATTAGAGGCTGTCCCCGCCCAGCAGTACTTAGATCGGCTGGAAAAGGCCGACTTTGACCCATTCGCGGTCAAGGCGGGAGGATGGAGGCTGCCTTGGAGCATATGGCAGTCGTTGTCAAAAGAGCGTTTGTAATGGCTTAAGGAAAAGGAGGAACTGGCGTCTTGGATGGAAAAGTCCATGTACAATACTGTAGACACTATGATGTACCAACGGAATCATGAACTAGGATGGGTCAAAATGGCCTGTCCGAAATGCCTCTCTAGAACAATTTTGCTAAACACAATATGTTTTGTTACTACTCATTCAATTGTCTTGGTCGCCGGGAAAGAATAGGTCACTCCCTCTTTGCCATACTGGTGTAAGTCTGTGTTGAATTAGAGAAACAATGTCAATGTCCAACATTATTGCTGGATTCAATCGTCATATAACCCAAGACAAGGACTTGAACTCAAGATTCCAAAATCCCTCATCGCTGATATCCAACACACTGTATACACTCCATGTCTCCTGGATTGGTCCGTCGCCAGCCATGCGCACGAATTCTCTAGGGTAACCGCCCCACCTCACCGCTCACCTTCACCAACTTCACCGCGGGTAAACCACGGCATTCATAAACTGGATTCTAGAAATTCTACCAAAGCTCGCGCGACACCACAGCTTGCCTTCGAGACGTATACCCATTCTCCCTGTAGATGTCGTCGCGAAGATGCTCTACGAACTCATTGCAATTGTAAGTCCTTACCTGGCCCTACGGCTTGGCTGCCATGAGACGATTGGCTAACTCGAGTGCGAAAATAGGTCCGTCCGGGCAACCTCGTTGAGGTGAAGGAGTATGTTCCCACCATATCGCCCATCCCGCACCATCCCATTCACGAACCAGATCTTCCTCGCCCGACTGTCGCATACGATGCCCATGTTAGATGGAATACTAACCGCTCACCCTTACCCATAGAATCGCCCAAACCGTCGGCTCCCTCGTCCTCAAGAACGGCGGTGTCGTCCGCGGCCTCGCCAACTGGGGCGTCTTCTCGCTACCCAAGCCCATCTCAGTGCATCAGATGAAGCACACCCACGGCCACTACTTCGTCATGCGCTACGACTCATCAACCAAGGTGCACACGGACATCCGCAACACCCTGCGCCTCGAGCCCCGTATGATCCGCTCCGCCCACGTCAAGCTCGGCGATGGCAAGCTCGACACCCTCGCCCGCTTCGGCCCGCCCAAGTGGAAGACTCAGGGACGGGAGGCGTAAGAGGTGGAATGAGATGGATCATCAGCAGTTATGATTGATTGTCGAAGGGATAGACCCAGGGACAAGGGGGCGAAAGGGAATTGTAGGATACCTGAGGGAAACAATGGGAGGAACAGGGATGAATGACCATGCATACTCATGGCCTCAAGCTCGGGCGCCATGAGAAAATGACGCCGTGTACAAAAATGCATGCTGCCGGAGGGACGGCAGTCACGGTTGTATGAAGTATTATAGAGCCTCGAATCTCTGCATTGCATTTCCACTTGCTACGTCGGCAATGGTGCTAGGATTAAAGGACTCAAGCCGCAGAGACCCAAGTGAAGTTCAGAGAAAAATCCGAGCTCAAGCGCATTGTCGTAATCTTCTTTCCTCTTTTGTCCTACATGTCTATCATAAAGTCATTCATTCGCGGCCATAGCAGTCTCAAGAACCCCTTGACTGACGCCACCCTCCCTCTAGAAACGCAGCCGTTTTGCCTATGCTCCTGTTTGGCGTCTGTGCGATATGTCGTCTGAAAAATAATATATTGGCGTCGGGGTTGTGCTTGCCACAATCCATTATGTATGTACTCCGGGTTCGAGGAATTATCGAGTTGTCTGATTTATTGGTCGTCGACTTCCATGCCATCGGTCTTACCGATTCCCTTCTCTTTGCACCACTCGACAAAGTCGTCAATGACGCTTGGCCAGGCTCCATCCTCGTTCCAGAAGGACAGTGTCTCATCTGACATCGTCTTGAGGGCGAACTCGAGCGCCATGTTCCACATGTCCCTATTAACAGAGCGGGTCCATTTCTCGCTGAGGAAGCTCTTCCATAGCTCCAGAAAGTCGTGGCTCTTTGTTTTCCAGGCCATGCCAGGAGCAGAGAAGAGGATGCCCCAATATATGACGGCATTTTCCAAGCTCAGAGCCTTTTGGTCGCTTTCCCTTCCGGCAACAAAAGTGTGCCTGTATACCTTCTTGAACAAGGCGGTGTCCGTCGAAAGCGATGAAATGAGTTTTTGGATGTACGCAGCATGCTCCTGGTGTGTTGCGCCGACTCTGCATGGGTGGTTAGCTTACCCTATCTGCAGTCTTTTACCCGGGACGTTGGATAGCCAGCCTAAAGGCGAGATAAACCGCCAATAACTTACCCAGTCACCTTCCATCCGTCCAAATAACCCTTCTTGGTGATGACCCCCACAGTAGGTGCTTGAACAACCTCAAGGGCCACAAAGAGCTCTGCATTTTCGAGGCTGACTTTCAGTTTTTCGGTGAGATATGACATTGTAGAGTCGAGCTCCAGCTTGTCCTTCTCATCGCTTGCATCTGGAACAAATGTTAGTTGATATCCTAGTGACAACGATTGAGGCACGCAAGTACCTTGTAACGAGGCGAAGAGCGACTCCAACTTGGTTTCCAAAGGCGAGGGCCCCTTGCTGTCACTGTTGGAAGAGAAGTATCTGGGGGCACAGGAATGTTAGTTTTTTGCAGGTAACATAAATAAAGTTCGCGTCAACAAGGTCCGAGAGTGCCGGCGAGAGCCTCGCTTGAGGGCTCGGGGGACTGGATTGGCCATGGATTAAGACAAGCTAAGGTCTGCGTGCGGCTGAATTGTGTACCGTGACTTCGAATCCTTGGATGATTCTTTGATAGATGCGTCAAGGGCTTGCTTGCTGGGCTTCCTAGAGAGGGACCAGGCGGGGATGACTCGGGACGTGATGTGGTTCTTGACGCCTTTCCACCCCATGGTTTCAGTCCAGCCAAGAGCCCAAATCCCGGCTACTTGGATAGCCAAGGAGGAACTGTTTCAACGACTCCGGCTGCGATGTGGTGCATCGACCGTGATGGAGGTGCCGCGGGCAAACGGGTGGCGAGCAAGGTTGGTCAGTCGGGAGGGAGACGGCTCGTGGAGGAGAGAAATGGACCATGATTGATCGGCGCTGGACCGAACAACAGATAGTAGCTATCGGGCCTCTTGGCAAAAAGCACAGAGAGTACGCAACGGCCGGGGAGGCGTCCCCCCCTTTTGACGCGGGAAACGACGTTGTTTCACAGCCATCGGCGTCACTGTCGGCCATACTCTGCTGTGCGTCCAGCAAGTGAGCTGAGCATCAGTGGGCCCGCCCACAGGCATAGGCACAAGTACAGCACAGGCACAACCAAGCACAAGGCCAGCAACCAGCATCCAGCGTGTATGCGGCCCCTAGATCCATGCTAATGCGATCGATCTCCAAGTAGTCCTGTCCGTCCTAGGCGTTGACGGCGAGTAAGTCCGACTCGATGGCACCGCATGCAAGCGGTAGGGGGACCCGGAAGAGAGCAAGCAACCCGCCGGTTGGAAATGGCCATGACGGTGATGGTCGAGAAGAGGAAAGAAAAAAGATAAACACTTACGAATCGACCGCCTCGTTCATCTTAAAGCCCGCCGCCTTGAGGTACTGTAGTCGGTGATATTAGTCGAGTCCAGTTACGCATCATCCGACCGCCTTGGGTCAACTGCGCCCCCGCTGTAACCCCGCCGGCCCGATGTCGCCTATAATCGCCATCGTGAAGTGTTTCCTGTGCGTCATGGGCGGGGGGGGTTTCCTGGAGCGAGGGCACGGCCCGCTGGTGCAGCGGGTGCAGCTGGTGCGGTCGGCGCTGGGGGAGGGACATACCCGAGTTGCCTGACGCTCTGAGGCGCCGGTCAGAGCGACAAACTGGGCGATGAAGACCTTTTGCTGGGCCGACGACGGGGGAGGCATCTTGACGGCGGGGAATGCACAACGTCGGGGATGCTGGTTTGTATGCGGATCAAGGGCCGAGGCCAAGTCGGCCGAGGTGTTTTGCTGGCGTGCCGTGCGTCGCAACAAAGGCCTCCGTTCGGAGTGGATCGCGATGCTTCTTTCGAAGGAGAAGAGGACGATGGGCCGAATAGATGCGGTGCACGAGACACAACGAACGCGTAGGACAGAAACGAGGGGGCGGACGGGGTAGGCGAGCGAGTAAGGGATCGTCGGACGCCTCTGAGGGGTCGGCTGAATGCGATGCGGATGGGAGAGAGCCGTCGGCCGAGGGGTCGTGTCGGGATGTCGAGATGGAGACGACGGTGAAGGTGGTTGCGGTTGTGGATGTGTGGATGGAGGGGTCAATGTGGGAGCCTTTCGCGACGAGGCTGCGATGCTTAGGCACCTAAGCCAGCGATGGCGGGGTTGGATTTTTTAGTGGATTACAGCGAGCGTTAGGGGAGGGAGGTTCGCTGTAAGGTGTGGCTGGCCGCTGCGGCTGCCCTCTGCGGCTGCCCTGAAGCTTCGCGCTGGGACCTGGAAACGGCGATGGGGCACGTGCGAAGCGAGGGTGAGCGAGGAAGGCCGAGTATGGCCACCGATCAATTAGATGGCTAATTTGTCTGGCAAGAAACGTGAAAGAAATAGCAAGCAGTTTTCTGCTGAGTTGGCGATCATCAGGAGAGAGATCTGTCCATTGGACCGCCTTCTGATTCAGGTGCGGTCACATCATCCGGATGGACATCTGAGGAGTGATGTATCGTATGTCTCCCATGCTTTCTCCAATCAACTGCAAGAAATCGCCTTCACTGCAGCAGTATCCGGAGTAGCAGACAGGGCAGGCCTAATTATAGCTCGCAGGGCCAATGAGGACCGTCAAGCCCCCTGGCTAACATCAATTTGGTGGCGATCTTGGAGCGCCGTTGCTGTGGATAGCGCTCAGCACAATTCGATGTTCTATCAATGAATATAGCGGGGGGGGAATCAGACCCCGCCCTCTGTATTGGTTCTGTATTGGCTGCTGGGCGACGCTGGGATGACGTCGAGTTAGGGTCGCGCTTCAGTAATGGGTGGGCGGGCCGCGGCCACTTGACGCGATGCCCGGGCCCCGACGCGTTCCCATTTCCATAAGCGACGGGACCATGTCTAAAAGTCAAGACAAAATACAAGCCTCACAACTTTATCCGTTGCAACCCCAAGGCATAAGGCGCCCTACCAATCCACGGCAACCAGACTCGCCATGGCGTCGCCGAACCCTGCCGACGACGAGTTCGAGTCTGTCACCATTGATCCAGCGCAGCCTCTGAAGGGCATCATCGTGTGCTGCACCAGCATCCCACCCGATCAGCGAGTGTGTTTCCCCGTCCCTGTTTCCCCGTCCCCGTTCATGACTTCACCTGTCCGTCAACACGCATAGCATGGCATTGCTAACATGCGCGCCACAAGACCAGCATCGCAAGCAAAGTCGCCGAGCTTGGAGGCATCCACAAGTACGACCTGACCCCCGACGTCACGCATCTCGTTGTCGGCGACTACGACACCCCCAAGTACCGCCATGTCGCCCGCGAACGCCCCGACATCAAGGCCATGGACGCCGCCTGGATTGAGGGCCTGTCCGAGGTGTGGAGGAACGATGACGACATTGACTTTCGAGCCATCGAGACTCAGCACCAGCTGAAACCCCTTGAGAAACGAGGCATCGACACCGCCGCCCCCCCGACCGACCAGCCTGCCACACGGGACTCGCTGCTCATCTGCCTAACCGGCTTCGGCGACCAGCGCGACGAAATTGCACGCAAGATCACCGCGGGAGGAGGCCTGTATACGGGGGACCTGACGAGGAAATGCACCCATCTCATCGTCAGCAAGCCAGAGGGCAAAAAGTTTGCCGCCGCTAAGTTATGGGGCATCTACGCCGTCACGCTCGCCTGGCTCGACCAGACCATCGCCAGAGGGATGATACTGGAGGAGACCAAGTTCGACCCCACGCTGCCTGCCGAGGAACAGGGCAAGGGGGCCTGGATCAAGAAGGATCCCAGACGGGACCCTTGGGGCAAGCGATCACGGTCAGCCATGGCCAATGCAACAGAGGACGGGCCTAGGAAGTTGAGGAAGACGGCGAGCATGAAGCTCAACTCACAACGGAACAACCTTTGGGGGGATATCCTCGGGAGGTCAACATCAAGGGAATACTCGTTCGCTCACGAGCAGGACAACCCACCAACAGACGCCCCCCAGTCCCGACCAGAGCAGCAACCTCAACCGCCACCCGAGCCCACCATCCCCGTCCTCCAGGAGAAACAAGGCGTCTTTGCAGGCTGCTACTTCCACGTCCACGGGTTCACCTCCCAGCGCACCTCGGTCCTCGAACAAACCCTCGCCACCCTCGGAGGCTCCATCTGCTCGTTCCTCCATGAAGCCGCCCTCGGCCCCTTTCCTCACACACCCCTTGGCCGCTTCCTCATCGTACCGCAAACTTCCCAGCCCGATTCCCACCCCCCTGCCAACTACGACGGCTTATACATCGTTACTGAGTACTACATCGAAAAGTGCCTACACAACAAGCACTTCTTCGATCCCAACGCGCACGTCCTGGGCCGACCTTTCCCGCTCTTCCCCATCTCGGGCTTTTCCGACCTGACCGTCTGCAGTGCTGCCTTTACAGGTATCGAGCTCAACCAGGTCGCTCGCAGCTTGGCCCAGTTGGGCGCGCGCTTCGAGGAGGAGTTCCGCAAGGGGACGAGTGTGTTGGTGTGTAAGTCACTGGCCTCTATGCGCAAGGAGAAGCTACGCATGGCCCTGAAATGGGGTGTCCCGATCGTCTCGGCCGACTGGCTCTGGGAATGCATTTCGACAGGCTTCAAGGTACCCCTAGATGACTTCATCTTCCCGGAGCTCAAGAGTCGATACGACATGCCCCGGCCACAAGCACCGAAACTGAAGCCTGTGGCCGACGTCCAGCCCCGAGCAACCACCAACCCTTTCCAACGAACACACTCCGAGCCCGTTCCCCGGACATCAAAACCTCACATGCCCAAGCCTCCCGCGGGAGCAGGCGTCGACACCACCGCCTTCGACCACGACTCACCCGATAAGCCCCGCCCGAAGCCCACCGATACCCATGAATCCCTCGTCTCTGCCGACTTCGCCACGGCCCTCACCCATCCCGCTCCCGAAAGCTTCCCCAAAGATCGTGACTTCGAAGCCCCCCTAACTGAGGTCTCCTCTGCCCGCCTGAACAAGTCCCCAATCCCCGCCAAGCACGTTCTCGCGCGCACCATCTCCGAGCCCATCAAACCCACTCATCCATCACCTCCCGCAGAAGACCCAGCCCTAGAAGCAAAGCTCAGGGAGCAGCAGGAGCAGCAGCGGGCAGAGGAGGCCAAGAAACAAGCCAAGGCCGCTGAGCGATTGGCCCTCTCCTCCAAGCTCACCAGTCTTATCGAAGCCACAGGTTCAACCACCATCCCAACCATGACCACATCTCACCTCGCCGCCAACGCTCCCGAAGATGAGCAACCGCCTAACCCCATCCCGCGACCGCGCCGCCGCCATATCTTCGGTCGGGCTATCAGTAACGCCTCCAACGCCAGCAGTGACGCAGCTCGCTCCGACAGTCTGCGCGATTCCGAGGCTACAGAGTCTCAAGCAGCTGCCCTCCAGCAGGAACCTCCCACCACTCAGCTTGAGTACAGCGACCCGCGCGCCCAGGAGGTCAAGGCCGCGCTGATGAGTCGCATGATGGGCGGCAGCGGTGACGTGAAGTCCGTAAAGGGCGTTGACGGCGTGGGTGTCGTGGGGGGACGCTCGATGAGGAGAAGGTGATAATATGGGGAAAATAGGACGGATTGGAATTGTACTCTCTTGGGACTATAGGCGTGTTTGTGTTGTGCTGTGTTGGCAGTTTCTCCGGACGGAGTTTTGTTTATGGACAGGAGCACAGGTTTGGTCAGTCACACGAGGAAATCAATCATGTATGTAATGTAGTCGGAATGAATACCCAGTCTTACACCCGCGTGGGGAAGATGGCACCAAAGTCCATTACGAATATAACGAAATCTCTTCTTTTCATCCACACACACACCGTTCTCCCGATCCGATCCATCCGATCCGGTCAAATCATCATGAGCACCAAAGTGCCGATCTTCCCATGCCAATGCTAATGCCATGTGCAGTCTCAAAACCCATAACTATTCGTTTCGACTCTCCCCTAACAGGTCTGTCCAGTGTTGGCAGGTGGGGACTAAACAGTCCCCTCTATGAGCATAAAAAACGAGAGAAAAAAAAGTATAGAATAAAGGAAAAGACGGATTGTCAAGTGAAGAGAATCCCGAAATAAACCCCATATTATCGCTGCTGTCCATTGCACCCTCTAGGTGTCTATGCAGCGAAAACCCCCGTCTCCCTGTCGTCACGCCTTCAGTTCTCGGTTCTCCCGCGCTGGGTACGAGACTGGAACAAGATGAGACGACGCCAGGAGACAAAAAACCAGGTAGTTGTACAGTGAAATTATCGGTCTCAAAACCGTCCTGTAGTGTACTTGTGTCATGGAGTGAAAAGCCACTCAGACACTGATGGTGAATGTATTCCGAGATTGGGCGCCGGGCAGTCTCGGTCGATGGTCCATTCCCACACAAGTGATGAAGAAGAGAGTCGGATTTCTGATCCAAACAGACCCCTCTCTCTGAAGAAGAGTCCGGCCCATGGCCAAAACCATAGTCTCAAGTGTTCTCCGTGATGTATTATCCTCCACTTTGTATGGAGGAGCTCCAGTGTTGGAGCGGGTTATTCCAGGACGGGACAGCAAAGCCATCACAATTCCTTCCTGGGCTTTCCGTTTTCATCTGGGAGCTGTTCTGAATGCGTGTTGAGCCAGCGGCGGTCAAGTTCCTCACTATCATAATCATTCATTAGTATGGATATACACAAGCTCGATTGAAAAGGGTACTCACGTCGGGGCTTTCAACATCTTGACGCCCTTGTCGCGACAAAAGTTGAGGAATCGTCGCATCGTCCGCTCCCGCTTGAACGCTGCCATGATGTCGCCTCGGAGCTGGCCATCCTTCTTTGCCAAGACGGAGCCTTCGCGCATAAAGATGTGGATCCGCAGCGCTTCAATATTCCACACCACTTGGGCAATTTCCTCCAGGTTCACGTGGAAATCGATGGGATCTTTGTGGACGCCCCATGACACTGGGTTCAAGCCCTTGAGGACTTGGTGCTCGAAGGATTGGTCATCCTCCATCCAGGACCAGTACTGAGTCACATGTGTTGAGCTCGTGTACAGACGCGTCTTCACCTGATAGAGGCGGTAGTCTCTTCTTCCAATGGGCACACCGCTCCAAGAGTCAGCATCGGAGTGGCCGGCAACTTGGAACTCATCGTGGATCGGTCCAGGGGCGGGAGAAAGAAGCTTAGGGCGCTTCTGCAGGTGGGAGTTGAAAGGGATATCGGGAGGAAGCGTCATTTGAGTCGCTAGAGGTGATTGATCCACGTAAGGTGTCTCGCGCGGTGTGCTGGCGAGAGAGTGCATGCTCTTGCGCTTCTTGAGAGGCTTAGGAGTGTTATTGGGGCTCCCAAGGCTGTGGCGGCCAGTCTTCATTCCCGATGGACGACCGATGTTCTTGAAGCCGTGCTTGTATCGCAGAGCCGTAAGCTTGGGGTCGTGGTAAAAGTCGTGAATCGTTCGAGGTAGGTTGAAGCTGGCGCCCTCAATGATGCTCAGCTCGTACAGTCGGTGTCGCATCCACTCAACTGGCTTCATATCCAGCTTGAACTTGGCTAACTCTGACATAGTCTCGGATAGTCTGAAAAGAGTATCGTATGAACAGATACCACCCTTTCCGGACTGAATAAACTTCTTGCCTAGCAGCTGGTACGGGCTGATTTCACCGTCTTCGAGGAACTCGAGAATCTTGACACCTCGGTTGACCTGTCGGCCGATCTGGTACTTAGAGGAACCACCCTTTTCCTGCTTGGGGCCAGCCTCGATTGCAGCCTGGTGTTTCTCGCGCCATTTAGCCAACTGTGGCTCGATTAAGGTCCGTACGTTTGGCCAGTTGGGCTCCCAGTACGGATGCCTCTCGTCGATCTTCTGCAGTGGCACACCAGCAACACATTCGGGGTAGGTATATACAGTACCGTTATCTCTGAGAACTAGGTTCTCGCGAGTAATCTCCTCCAAAGGCTCCTCGGAAAACGACTCAGTAGGTTGTGGAGAGGGCTCAATGTGCATGGATGTCGGTGTAGGACGATCGGCAGAGGGGGGCCTGCTCCGAGTGTTGGCAGGTGTAAAACCAGGAGTCACCCGGTAGTCCTGGTGAGGAGTCGGCATTTGCTCAGGCTCGCGAACCATCTGGTTGCCGTTGAGAATCGGTATATCCTTCATTTGCGCGTCAACCTCGGTGCTAGGCTGTGCTGTATCGGGCTCTCGTGGTTGAGGGGCCAGAACTGGAAGAGGTGCAAGAGCATGGTGATGATGAGGCTGAGGGGCATGGTGTGGAAGCACATGCTGAGACGGAAGAATCGGCTGCCTCTCGATATGATGTAGCTGCTCAGGCTCAGGTCTAGGTTGGATGTCGGCGACCTGGGGTTCTCGTTGAGGGGGACTGCCCTGAAGGCTTGCAGTATCCCTGCGCTGGCGATATCGCCTCTTGGCGGTCGGCACATCAATAACATCTCCTGAAGCCCCGTGGCAACCCTGGCGGTTCCATTCGCAGTTACCGCACTTCTGGAAGAGATCACCACCGACAATGATGCAGTCATCAAAGGCTCCTTGGTTTTTATCGCACGATTGACACCGTTTCGTCTGGATCTCACCAGTAGCCTGGATCATACAAGAGAGCCACTTGACTCCCTTGGCCTCAGTACGCTCGTAAATCGTTGAGAGATGAGAATCGTTGAAACGGCGACCGCGGCGAATCTTAACAGGTCGTCGGATCTCTAGATCTTGAATGGCCTCCACCCACTGGTTCCATGGCTCGGTGCGTTCCACTGGGCCGATGATGTTTCCATCGGCGTCGATAACGTCCACCATGACATCCAGTCCTGACTTATCGTAGGGTTGGCTCCTGTAGGGCTGATCTCCATTCTGATGCTCGATGCCTTCCATTCTCAAGTCTTCCTCAACCGGAGTCTCCACCCGTTCCCGAGGTGAGTCCCTCTCAGTAGGGGCAGTTCCATTAATTCGTGGGTGGGAAATGGGTACCTCCTCAGGCGCTGAGGCAAGGCTTTCCAACTCAACATCTTCGGGATCCTCCACATCTGGGTCCTCGCCGCGTTTCTCTTTAAAGAAGCGCCTCATAGTCTTCCTCACTTTTTGGCGGGTTTCCAACCGTGCTTGCTGTCCATCGCGATATTCCTGTTCAGTCCTGTTCAGGCGCTCGGCCTTTTCATCGCATGCTTGCGATACGCGAGCGAGCTCTTCCTCGACCTTGGCGAGCTCCCTGACTAGCCGGGATTGAGATTCAGACAGCAAGCTACGACGGCCCGTTAGATTGCTCAGCTCTACTTTTGCGTCGGTGATGGAGCTCTGGTACGCCCTGTGGGCTTCGTTGTCTGCCACTTCATGTTGGCGTCTCTGATCAGTCCAAAAGTTGTTTTCCGTCTCATTCCAGACCGAAGTGTGCTCATCAACAGGGAGGGCCTCCCACGCGGCCATTTCCTCGGCGGTGGCCATGCCGATGCCAGTTGAAAGAGGTGAGATGTGATGTGTGTTTAAGTGGTGTTGGTCAAGTGGTGTTAGTGGGTTGGCCAGGATGTAAAGTGGGTGGGTGTGAGAAGCTGGGGTGCACGTGATTCCCTATTGCGTCAAGTGCAAATGCCAACGTGAGAAATTGCTGGCGCGTTTGTGGTTGGAAGTGGGTTACCAATATTGGTGGTGATCCACAGCAACTAGTCCCTAATTCCCTAATCGCCTAATAGGCCCCTGGTCAAAGACACAGGGCCGAGGCCAGATCCGTCGGAGGAATCGACCCTATCGCAGTGGGCTCCAAGCCGATGGTCCGAGGGCCGAAATAAGGACCTCGCCTTGCGTGAGCGAGGACGTGGGTGGGATCGTGGGCCGTGGGGCTCAGCTCAAAAAGTGGGCTCCTAGATTGTCGGCGATCAAGCGACGCGAAAAAAAAAGGTGAAGGGAGTATGAATGGATCGAAACCCATGTGACGTCTTTGAGCCCGGTCAATTAGGGAATCCTTTGCGAAGTGTCCCGCTGGAAGCGCCAATGCGCAGAATGGAGCAGCTTTTTGTCTGGTTCGCTCGCCGTCGTCGTCCTTTTGGCTTGGCGTTATCGATGCGATGCGAGCGAGCAAGCGATGGCGTGTCTTGGAATCCGACGCCAACCAACAACCAAATTCCCTTTGCACCCCCCCTCAAGCGAATAAGCCCACTTGTCTGCGGCCCCCCTGCAGGAGAAGCCTCGCTGTCTGTTCTGTAGTGTTCTGCTCTCGCGAAGGGTCGCGGATACGCGACAAAAAAGAACGAACTAGAACTGCCACACGCCAAAGACAAACGTGTCGGCGATGAATGGATGGCGTAGATGATAGTCTCAGTCCCAATGCACAGGATAGAGCGTGGTGGAAACACGTATGTGAAACGTTGCACGACTGCCCGTGGGTCCTGTCGACGTCCGTCACAGGTGGATTGGCCCCTCCGAATAGGCCGGATGTATTTCGAGGTGGCAAAAACAGCCAGGAGAAGGAAAAAAAAGTATGCGGAATAGGGAATAGGCACCGAGTGGAGATGGGTGGAGAGGCAAGGAGGAGGAGGAAAGAAGGACGATAGGTAGGCGGCGCGACGGGGGAACAGCGTGCGCTCGGACGATGGCGAGGGAACGAGAGCGCGTGGGAGAGATTTGTGAGAGGGGGAAAAAAGTAGAGGAAAGGGAGGGAGGGAAGAAACGGAGGAAAGGATAGAAGGTATCTCCTCAGGATAGGTTAGATTGGATTGGTAGGGGAGAGTGTAAAAAAAAATTAAGTCAATGTGCGCGTGTGTCAAGTCGGGCGCCTCGAACCAACACACCGGGTCAGACGAGGGAAGTGGTTTGGAGTGAATGAAGAAGACGGCGCAAAGACTGGGCCAGGGACCAAATTACAAGACAGCACACCACACCACTATGCAGCGCGGTGCAGTACAGGACAGTCACGGACGTGGGCGCCATGGTGGACGACTGAAAGATATGAATGGCCGCGCCGCTCGGAGTTATCCACGGCCTTGGGCATGCACGATTGGATTCATTGGATCATTGGATGGGCCTCGGAATGGATCGCTGCGACCAAGGACGCCTTACAAAGGATTGTCATCGCGACATTGACGCCCCATGCTCGCAGCTAACGTGTGCTGCTGCGCTCCTCTTACTAAAGACGGATACTACTTCTCAATCTTTACGCATACCCTTACTAAAGTACGGATACTAACACTGCCACTGCCACATGTACCAACACGCACCCCCCTGTAGCCCAATCAAAACCATGAGGAAATAAGAAGAAGTAAGGAAAAACTAAAAAATTCCTTCCTAGCACCCACCAATGTACCTCAAGTACAGTGCCACACACCACTCGAGCCAACCAACCGACTTATTCCCAGTCGCCAGTCACCGCAACGGTCACCGCCGCAAGCAGGGTATTTTCGTACACTGCCTGGACCAAAACAGAAACCACTTGCTCAAGCACCAGCCCAGCTCCCAAACACATCCCTGCTCCCTGCCAGCCTGGCCCCCCTCCCTCTTCCCCGTTATGCACTAGTGCACATCACGTGCTCGCCGACTATGCAACGGGGGGGCGGAGAGCGGAAGGTGGAAGGGGGAATGAGGCAACCCAAGCACGGGCGCCCCAGGGCCCCAGAGCCCCAGGGATGGAATAAAAAACAAGAACAGGGTGAAACGAGGCGAGTATGTAAATTGGGGCTACTCTCGTGGCGCTCTCGAATAGTCCCGAGAACACGAGGAAAATGCGAAATGAACCGGGCTAGCGACCGACCTCTGGACCTGTCGTGAACAAGAAGGCAAGGGAGGGTGGTGACAGGCAAAACAAGCCTAAAAGGAAACAGAGATAACCTTGCAATGACTGACTGACGACCTTACTCCGTACTCCGTACCCTGGGTACGTACTATGTCGTGGTAGCGTCCGCGTGCTAACTGCTTGGCCCGCCGAGAGAGGCAAGTACCTCATGCTCGAGAAAAATACACGCAATACCGTGCGGTACGGCGGTACGAGACGAAGAGGAATATATGGGGCGCGGGCGCTTGAGATTAGTGACTTGGTGAATTTCTTTTAACCCGTGACACCACCCCTGTCCTGGTTGCGCTTGGTAGATATTTGCGCACAACGTCACTGGCCCTCGGTACGTTGCCCATGGGTTGCTGGGCGCATTAGCACTATTCGATCTTGGCTCTCCAGACCAGTGTACGTAAAGGAAAGCGCCCGGCCCCCGGGCGAATACGATGTCAGGTATATGCGAGTACCTGGGGCGAGTACCTACCTACCTACTTTATGCGAGTGCCTTGGCGCTCTCCCGCCCGTCAGTGACGGACTGACTGATGATGACACGCTGGGCTGACCCAGACAGACAGAAACCGGACCAGACAGAGACCGGACCAGACAAAGTGACCCAGCCCGGAGCTGGGACGAGACACGCCCAAAAAATAAATAATGAAATGCCCCCATGCACTGTCCACGTTGGAGCCCGGCAGGATTCCGCTCCGCTTGTTCGATGGAAACCACCGCTGTCACCTTCAGCTATCGGCAGCCAAGATCGACGGGTCAAACGTCACAATTCCTCCCCCATCCGCCTCCCCCTCTCCCCCCGGCCTCGCGCAGTCCCGTCCATTCCTTCGCCTTCCGTTGCAGTTCGGAGCCACGGCGCGTCAATCCGACCCCCTGTGTCCCAGCTGTTGGCGGGCGGCGCACGTCCAGCTCAATGCAATGCGAATTGAGCAGCAAAGGGCCGGTATTGCTGGCACTGTACTTGGAGTGCTCCAGACGGCGTACGGCGTGTCAAGACGACCTGACAAATACACCCCTTGTCCAAGTGGCGCCCCACCCTGGCCAACGTCGCCAAGCATGGGGCTGTAGCACGATAGTCTGCCTCGCTCGAACCCCGACGAATGAGACAAGTGGAAACTAAATGGAAGTGAGCAAAAAGGTACCTTGCCTAGTCCAAAACCCGCCGCCTAGTATGTATGTATACCTTGTCCTGTCTCGTATATCCGGGCAGACAATCCCTCCGCAACCATCTCTGTTCCCCCCTTTCGCGTGTCCGACCGAGAGAGAGCCTTTTAGCCTAGCGAACCATGTTTCCATGCCCACTCTGAGAATTCAGAACGCCCGCCCGCGCTGCTCACCACCAAAACGCCATCGCCTTCTGCCATAGCCCAGTCATGTCCTGATATGCCCCAGTGCTGACCTTATCCGCGCGAACCACACCATCGGAACCCGCCGCCCTACCTGGGTTGGTTGAGCCCACTCGCTGGGTTGTGTGATTAGGTTGGCCTATTGCATGTGCTCTAATACTTTAGCTGCATCCGGTACAATCACGCGCTCCTCTTCTGCGACCGTAACTCGCCCCGGCGGTTTCTAGGATGGGACTCCTGAAAGCTTGCGAGCCCTCGCTACTATGGATAGTTTGTCCGAGATATACGTATATAAATGCTTTTTATATACTACGTACAATGTATATGCGCATGTCGGTAATCTCTACTGCAGGCTTTGGTACTTCGTACCGCCTACCTGCCCCCCTTGCCCCACGATTAATACGCCCCAACTATTATATGAGCCTCTGCTTCATGCCCTCCTCTTGGTACCGGTACCGATCCTGGCCCTGGCCCTAGTCCGGTGCCACGGCCTCGTCCCTTTTGCCTCGCCCGGTTTCCGGTTTCCTGTTCCCCGACTCTCGGTATGATCCTTTCAAACGCCACGCAATGTCAAGCAATTCCGAAAAGAAAGAATATGTTCGGTGCACAGTGTGTGTGTGCTCCCCCTGCCGCCATCATGAGACGAGGCCAGAGACGGGGCCAAGCGTCCGTAAAAGATGAAAAAAAGAAAACAAATGCAACTGTCTCGTCAAGGGCGTGAAATCCCGTTCCCCAAGACTCGTGAGCGTCTTAGTACTTGGTCGAGTATCGTGCCTGTCCGGGCGAGTAGGGCAGGTCGTAGGCGCTCGAGTGACCGTAAGGGTCCTCGGAGAAGACGGTAGCTCTTCGCTCGTCCTCGGGAAGCAATTCCTTGACCTCCCAGTTGTTCATCCTTGTGCCGACGGAGAATTCGAGATCTTCCTTGGTGATGGAATCCCAGTACTAGCGCATTGTTAGTTGCATTTCCCCAGACGCGAATCACCCAGGCCGGAGCCCGGGAATCGATAAGACATACCTTGTAAACCATCATGACGCTAAGCAGATTGCATACAGTTGCGAGGAACAGACCGTCCAAGTAGTGGCTGATGGCCACGCAGATCTTTCCACTGAAGGCATACAAGAGGACCTGGCCGGCCACGAAGAAGAAGATGCCAAAGGCGATATCGCCGAGGGGCCAGCGGTCATGAAGAGTCCTCGTCACCAGCAGAATCTGCATGGCAACATACACAAACAGCTGGATCGCGTTGAGAAGGTACAGGACGACGAAGAGTCCGACGGTGTTGGTGGGACCCAGGCCGGCCCAGCTCTTAAAGGTGGCGAGCGAGACGAGGAAGGTGATGGCGAAGGAGACGAGAGAGCAGATGCGCATCATCCATACGGACAAGGGCGTACCATCCTCGTACAACTGGAATCCCACGAAGCCGTTGATGAGTAGACAGGTGACGACGGAACTACTGAAGCCGTTTTGGATACTGACGAAGTACGGATACGGATCGCTGCCCGGGGGCGCGACGCCGGCGTCGACGATGAGCGACATGCAGGTGAGAAGCATGTAGAGATAGAAGAAGCTGAGGATTTCCTTGCGGCCGACGGCGGTGAACTTGGAACGGACGTGCAGGATCATGATGACGGTCATGAGGAGGGCTACGATGTGCATAGCCGAGGCGGCGCCCTCGAAGATGATTGTGTTTGCCAGCTCGATGTTCCTGGCGTAGCAGTCGGGCTCGATGCCGACGCGGCCGTTGGAACTAAGCACAGGACCGATGGAGGCGCATAGTGGCAGCGGTGCCGTCTCGCAGATGGAGGTGAAGTCGCCGAAGCCTGACATGATGGCGAGTGGTCACGTCAAGAGATTCGGGCAAGATTAGTCGGAGGTGGAACGAGTGACGAGAGCGGTATTGTAGCTCTGGCAGAACGAGTCGTCGTCGTCAGTGTAGTCGTCGCTATCGATGTCGAGACCTAGGAGGGAAAACAATCGAACCAGCCGTCACAGCAGATCGGTGGAGACGAGAGATCGGAGTCGCCGACACGCGTATGGCTCGTACAGGGCTGAAAACGAAGGCGTCAAGGGCCACTTCGTCCACTAGGCACAACCCAAGGGAGTCTGGAGATGGCTGAGGGATACGGAGTCGCAGGAGTAGAGCCGACTTGGGCGAGTGGAAGGGTGGGTTCCGTCGGCGGCTGTGTCGGGGTTCTTGTCGTCGGTGGTCTCGCGGCCGTGAGTCGAGGGTTACGCAGAAACGCCCCTTTCTTGACGGGAGGAAGCGGCGGCTAAACGAGAGACGGGAGGGTGCAAAGGGCGGAGGCGAGACGAGGGACGCGATGGGCGGCGAGCGAAGATGATGAATAGAAAAGAAGCGAGTGTGAATGCTGCTGCTGCGGCGGGCCCGGTCGGTTGGTCGGTTGGTCGGTCGGTGGTGGTTGTGACGCTGGTCTCTTCCCTCTCTCTTCTGCTGTGCTGGGCTGGGCGCTGGCGTGGCGAGGGACGAGGGAACAGGATCTGGTTGCTGGGCCGTCGCCTGGGGGCGGTGGCCGCGGGCAGTGGGCGCCAGCGGGGCGCTGATTGGCAGCCGTCAGCAGCTGCTGGACCCCAAATGGGCAATGGGCTCCCGATGGCGTTGCCGTGCAGAGAAAACGGCCTAGCGCACGGCCTGCGGTTTGGCACCTGCAGTCCTCCAATCCTCCAGTCCTGCACGCCGCCGGCCACAGACGGACGGACAATGCTGAGTGAGAATGCGATTCGAGTCTTGTTTGTGCTGTCTGTGTTGCTCCTGCTGTTCCTGCTGTTCCTCGACGGGCTCGTTGTGCGAGCCGCATGCATTGTGCTGCCTTGTGTTGCGTTACACGCTATTGTTTGCCTTGCATCCTATTATTCATCCCACCCCATTCACCCTATTTACTCCTGTTTGTTTCTTGATTTCCTGTTTACCTGTTTTCTTCTCTCATTATTGATGCTCCAGCATGGCACATTCCCCCCCACTGTCCTCCCTGCCACACCATCATTTCCTTGCCAGCGGAATCAATTCCCCAAACATACCGGCCTTATTATGATGCTAATTGGGCCTTTGTTTATTACTCCAGGTTGTTTTATCCATCATGAATTGAGATAAACAACAGTCTCTCAATCTCCCTTGTTAACCGCCCTGGCTGTATTTGGAAATATCCTTGACATCATCCTTTGCACTTTTGTCATGCCCACTCGTCATCATGATACTTCCTTCACTCGACAAGGGAACCTAGTCCTCCAGTCTCACTCCACAATGTCAACATCACCACCGCACACCATCTTCAACTGCTTGTAAATCTTCACGTAGCGAGGTAGACCAATCAAATGCAGCCACTGACTGTTGCCTCGAGGCAACATGAATCAATTGACACTCCAGTCCCTGTCTCAACTGCTTCTGTACGCCGTCATCGCTGACCATTGCGTCTATCTATCCCCTTCAGTGACCGCCATATGCGTGTCGATGCATCCTAATGCCCTGTGCCATATGGGCAGCGAAGTCAATCCATCCCGAGATGCTGCGAGGTCCTCTCGCCATGTTCCATCATAGACCTTCTAAGGCCAGTGAAAGCATCCTCATAGACAAAATAATACAAACTCCAATTCAAATGCATCCGTGACCTTCGGCCGACCTCCTTGCCCTGGTTCCGGGTCGAGCCTATAAAGCCTGGCCAAGTCCTGTTCCTCTCCCCAACGCCTCATGCCATGCAATGTGATGCAAAATTCTAAAAAAACCAAAAACAGTAAACTAACACATTCAGACCACCACATTGTGGAATATTCCTGAGGTCACGTGTAACCTCTAGAATCGGGGTGCAAGCTGTTGCAGGCTCGGATGCCACATAAAACGGGAACTGGTCCGACATTCCTACGACGGATAGTGTCCCTGAGGGAGACCCTGCGTGGGCAGCTGCTGGTGTTGGCCCCGGTTGAAGACGAGGAACTCGGGCACAATGCCGGTCCTGAGATCGTTTCGTCGGCCCAGGGGCTGGTAGTGCATCTGCGCCGGTGCAACAGGCACAGAGAGGTGGTACTGGTCCAGGGATGCCGAGGGGGGCGGGTACAACAGCGTGTTGACGTGACGAACAGGCTTGTACGGGCTGGGTCGCTGCTGGAGGTAGACGCTCGGCGAGTTGGAGATGGGCGTATGCACCATGGGCGTGGGCACCGCGGATGCCTGGCTGAAATGCTCAGTCAGGGGTGACGAGTTAAAGTGGCCGAGGTTTCCAGGGCTGTGGTGCTTGTTGGGAGTGCCATAGTTGACCGGGGCGTGGGTTGCATATCCAGCTGGTGCCATAGTGACACCAGTCGTTACTGGGAGAGTAGGTTGCTGAACCAGGGCAACGGGTGATGGTTGGTAGACAGTCGACATGGCGCGGACACCAGGTTGCAGAGGAGGAAGGGAGACGTGGCCCTGAGGCGCTGCTGCCATCGGCTGGCCAGGTTGCGAGTATCCATTGCCGTTGGCAAACGCTGCCTGCGGTGGCTCTGTGACAAGCGTAAGATGGGGGACTGGCAACCTGGATGTCTCGATAGAGGCGTTGTTGGATCTCGCCGCAGTAACCATTGGGACGGAGACAACTGGGGCAACACGGTGAGGAGCGGGCCGTTTGGCTGGGTGCTCGAGTGCATCGCCTTCGGGGCTTCGCTTCCGGGTAATGGGGAACTGAATAGTAGGCTTCGTGGCCAGGGGCGAAATGGTGTTGGCCTGGTAGGCATTCCAGTTCTGCGAGTGGTTCGAGGTCGGGGAGAAATTGGCCGTGATGGTGGGCGTAACTGGTAGGTTGGCGATAGGGTGCATTGTACCCGTAGGCGACGAGATGGGTGAGTGGTACGTCTTGTTAGTAGGTGAGGGAACGTGAACCGGCGAGGCGGGCAGTCTGAGGGCTCGCTCGTAGTACTCGTGGAAGCATGCTAGCTTGTCCAACCACTCCTCCCACTGGTCCTTGGTTGCCACGAGGTTGTATCGCATGTTGCTCAGGAACTCAACCTCCATAACATGAATCTCCTGCACGGCAAAACACGACACCTCGGCCCACGTCTTGTTTGTGTACGTGTTGTCGTCCAAAACTGCATGTCAAATTAGCTCCGTGTCTCCAAAGACGGATCAGCACACTGCCACTTACACTTGTTTCCCAGCATGAGGGCCACCGTCAGAAGACGATATTCACTGCCGGCACGACCCTTGATCTGCGGTGTCGACATCTTCAACCGGTAGATGAAGAGCAGAGCCAGTAGGATGACATTCTGCGTCACCTGTGTCGTGGACAAGACGCTGTAGACCCATTTTCGGAACTGGTCGTAAGGCTTGGCCAGGGATGGCAATCTAGGCAAGAGAGCGTTGGGTGGCCTGGATCGAATCGACTCGGCCTGCTTCAGCTCATCGATAGACTCGAACCAGAACAGACATGTCATCTTTGCAAAGTTAGTTGGGACCCAATGGATGCAAGGTGCGGAAAGCTTACCTGTGCAGCAAAGTCGGCAAGGTTCCCACCGGTGGGGCTGATGCACTTGGGTATTTGCAGACTGTGGTAGATGAGCGTCTCCGATCCTCTCCTCGATGATGAGCCCTCCTTTTGCGAACTCGCAATGCTCCCTGAGGCGGGGGTCGAGGGCCCGGTGGTCTGCCGAGACACAGAACCGGGCTGCGTTACCGACAAGACGGAGCTGAGGCTGGGCTGCGAGGCCGAGGGCATCTGGAAGGGCTGCTGTGGTTGGAGCTGCTGCGTTTGCTGGGCTTGCTGTTGGACGGGATATCGGTAGTATTGGGGGTTTCTCGAGTCGGTCAAGGCCGCCTTTGCCCGGGCGGCTTGGGGCATCGCGGCCGGGTAGTTGTGCATGGCATGGCTGTCGTAGGAGGCCAGCGCGGGTTGGAATGCGGTGCTCATGTCGTCGACTGGCGGAGTCCTCAGCCCGCTCCCCAGAAACGCAATGTCGTGGGTGAGAGGGGGGAGCTTTGGAAGATCGATGCTCGGAGGTGGCAGGACTGCTTTCCGGAAACCAGATCCGTGGATGAGAGAGGGAGGATAGAGTGAGGTCGCGGGTGGTATGCCAAAATACATGTGTGGTGGAAGTGGTCTCTGTTGAAGGGGCGCGGGGAGAGCGAGGTCGAATCGGTGATTAAGAACGGTGTCAACGCGGGGGATCGATGAATTGGGACGGTTAGATGTCGGAGAGGTGAGGTGGAGGTCAAATCGAGGAGTTGCCGTGTTGGTATGTTGCTGCGTTGGTATAAGTGGCGGCTATTGTTGTTATACCTTGTTGGTGGTGGGCGTTTGGTTGGCAACCCAGATGCTGCGTTTGCTCAGAGGACCCGAAAACGAGCCAGGGCCATGGTCGGCAGACAGAGTTAACCTGAGGCGAAGCAAAACGGCTGCAAACGAGGCGGTTCGGACAGACGTCGATTGTACTGCGGGCCGCGGGCGGTTGGTTCGCTGAACGGGGGGTGCCGGCTTGAAGGTATCGCTGGGTTCGAGACGGCGGACCGGGACAGGGAATCACGGCGTCGGGGCGTCAATTGGGCGAGACTGGAAACGGTTGGTGAGGGAGGTGAGGGAGACGGAGAATGAGGAGGAACTGGAGGAGGAGGAGAGAAGAAAAAGAAGAAAACAGAATCGCAGCCGCAAGTCAGTCCATGCCTGGTGGTTGCGTGCGTAGCTCGATGGTCGTTCTGGAGACTCACTCATGCCGTTGGCGGAGTGTCGCTTCCTCTCTCAGACATTACGCCCACCCGCGGCCCCCATTACTCCCCATGCCCCAGGTACAGACGCTACCCAGGTACCCACTACCCAGCGCCCATGGCCCATGTACACGGGGGTGGTACGTATCCCGCCCAGTGGCTCAGGTAGCCCGCCCATGTCGCCCGTGTACAGTGCCAACCGCCCTGTACCTCCACTTCCACTTGCACTTGCACTTCCGCTAACTGGAACCTGAACCCTCTGGACCCAGGTCCAAGTCGCCGCCCGCCCGCTGGAACCCTCCACTGGAACCCTCCACTGGAACCCTTCCTCCACTGGAGCCAGGGCCCGTCGTGGCGTCCTCCAGCTGACACCATAGCAAGAGGACGAGTCCATCCACCCACGTCGTCAAACGGCACGCCCCCATGACGCTGCCGCACGCCCCGTACCCACTCTTCCTTTTCCACGCTCGTGCTCATCGCTCTCGTCAGGGCGTTTGCACGGCGTCTCCAGGCCTCCACGGGGGGCGGTTCCAGCGCCTTCATCAAAGCCCCCTCTCCCTGGCGCGCCGGGGGCCAGCACCCAGCTGTGCAGCCCCCTTCGGCGCGCCCCTTCAGCGCGCCCCTTCAGCGCCCCCTGGAGTGCACTCGAGCCTTGCCGCTCCCCCACGCCCCTGCAGCTTTCTGAACTGAGTACCCTCTGTGCTCCATGGGTCGTGGCTTATTCATCTTCATCTTCATCTTCAAGACTGCCTCGGAGCTGATGAGCATGATGAGGCTGTGACGAGGTAGCCCGGCTCACACACTATTGCCAAGCGGCAACCTCACTATCGCCATCGGCTCCAAGCCAGCCTTTGCCTTTCAAACACCCCCGTATCCACTCTTTCTTTCCTCCGACGGTTGTCACTGTCAAAGTCGTCAAGTTGAGTCCATTTCCACGATCAAGGGTGTGCTAGTACCGTCATTCGCGGGCGGCGGTACCTTGACGTTGGCAAGCCTGGCAAGCCTGGCAACCTGGCCGAGCAGGCTCCACGGCCGTGGCCATATGCTCCACAGTAATTCCTCGCTTATGCCTCTTCAGGAACCTGGGCTGCTGCCCACCTAAACTTGAAGGCTGCCCTACCAGTCCAGAGTTAGAGGAACCAGGGAAACCGCTGAAAGTTAAACGGACTGTCCGCAGGCCTCGACGTGTGTCCGAAAAAGTCCTTGTCGTTGCCAGTCGTTGCCGAAATCGGTGCTGTCCTCATCATTTCTTCTTTTCGCCTCCTGCCGTTGACTCGTGAGTTTGCGTCCGGCTTGGCCTCGACCCTGGTCTACGCTAAAGATCCATTGCGGCGACCATATGAATGCCGACTTCAATACTGTGTTTGCTGGCTTTCTGAGTGGGCTCTTTCCGCTAGCTGATGCTGGGACGGAGCTATTCCCGGACAAGGTACCGTACCGTCCCAGGATTCAGAGTATGAGAGACCGGAGAGGAGGGCGGCCATCGATCCAATGCCCCGGTCCCATCCCCCCCACAGCTGTGTGGGCAACTGGGATGAACACCCTTGGCTTGGTTCAGCTTGAGCAGAATCCGGTTGCCGCTTGGGAAATACGGCCCTCGCTCGTTCGGGTCATCTTCATTCGTGTTTCCGGTATACGAATACTGGCCAAGCCCACATGTTGTTGTCTGTGCCGCGTACGTGGCCACCCATATCAAAATGCCCAATTCTTCCAGATGACGAAAGGCAGCAGCATGGTACTTTCGTATGGAGGGGAGTACGAGAGCACTGGGTTGGGCTCAGACTGACAGGACTGGCCGCCGGATGCAAGTGCGGACGCCCCTCTCTCCCTTGCAAGTCGCCCGTATCTTGCTGCTGCTGCCACAAGGAAGCGGGCTGGCGTCTCCGCTAGACCACCGTCAATCAAAGCCACCGTCCGGCTCCTTCGTCAGCCTGGAAACCCCTGCACTGCACTTCGTACATGCCGCCATGACGCTGGCTGGGCGGTGATCCAGAAACCAAGCCCAAGTCCAGCCAGTCGTAAACCACCAGTCCCAGTCCGTCAGGTATCCGCCGGCGTCAGCCAGGCTCGTCAGTCCGTCAAGGCACGGTCACTGGGAATCGACACATGGGTTTTTCTTGTCTTTGGAGAGGCACCCCCGAAGTCCACACATCCTTTCCCACCCAACACCCACCCTTCTGGTGCGCCCCCTTTGCCAAACCTGGTTCCGCCGAGACCTGGCGGCGTTGTGCTATCCAGAGCCTGTGAGGCAGGTCCTTCTGGCGGGCGCATTGAGGGCATACTACCTTGCGTAAATGCGCGAGGCTTGCTGCTGGAACACGGCCTCTGCATTCCAGACTCCATGTCGGGTGCCTACCAAACGGATGACACACACACTGGAGGGCAAATCTGAGTCCTGTATGGAGGTACGAGGTACAAAGCACCGGACTAGGAGCCGAGATAGTACAGCACGGAGGCCAGGAAAGACATTAGAGGCAGCAAGCCTTTTGGTGCCGGGGCCTGTACCTTGGATCGGATACAGGTGTCCGTGAGGATGACACTTGGTCTGCCCGAGCTTGTGCATGCCAGGCAAGGCCGGTCGCCTGCGTCGGCGCTGTGTTGTGTGGTGCACGCTGCATTGCACCCACTGTTTGAATGCAAATCCACACGCCTCATTGACGTCGACAACACATGGGGAATGCGGAATGTGTCCATTGCAGTTAGTTGTCGGGCGGTCTCCGTACGACGGCACAAGTCACCTTGGAGACGACACACTGATCCTCTGTCCCGTCCCGTGCTGGCCGGCCTGTCCTGTGCCGAGCAGGCGTTGATCGCGGCGGCACCGAGAGGAAATGACTGTCTCGTCTCTCTTCAACGTTGTGTTTCCAGTCTAGCTGGGCAACTGACGAAGGAGGCAATTGGGAGGGACGGGCATCTTTCAGTCTGTCTCTGCCGGGGTGGCGTGCCATGTGGTGGGCAAATCCCAAGACGTCAGGGAGGGCCCATGGTGCATCCCGTGCCGCCGCCTCTTCTCGGACGTGGAGTCGCAGACCGAGTTTCTACTCTTTGACTCCTCTGACTCCTGCTTGCTGGCGTGCGCTCAACTGCGCCGAGCAAGGCAGAACAGCCAGCATTGGATACAGGGTGGTGCATTGGCGTCATCAGCCGGAGCCACTTTGCTGGAAGGAAGGGGTCCTGGCTTGGACTAGGGGTCCCATCGACAGCCTTGAGTACTCCGTACGCAGTCAGAGAGTGAATAGAATGAAAGAATGAAATCATTTAGTCGGGCCAACCAACGGACCAGCGAGCCAATCGCAGGCGAGCGAGAGGGTCCTGGAGGGCGGGGAGGGTCTCTGTCTTGGGCGAAGGTCGTCTGGGCCGGCTGCAGGGATGAACGTCGACGGATTGACGGTGGGCGTTCAGCAGGAAGCAGGACGCAAATGAAAAGCAATGAGAAGTGACCTCAGCTCGAGGTGTTGCCCAGTTGAGTACCTGGTACGTACCGGCAAGGTAGCGAAAGGGAAGGTGACACCAACCCAGGCAAAACCAGGCAAAACCAGCTAACCCAGGCCAAACATCCCAAGTCAACCAACGTTGGAGGTAAGTGAGAGGAGGTAGCAGCGACGGCAGGCACGAGGGTTGTTGGTCAGGGAGGCGGCTTGGTGCAATTGGCGCGTGCTGTATTGGGCCAATTTGGAGGAAGGAGCACATGGCGGAGGGTCGACGCTGGACACTTGGAAGAGTGGGCACATCAGTCAGAGCCCACCAGTCAGAGCCCAGTCAGAGCCCGCCAGTACTACGAGTCCGGGGCGTCAGGGCGGTCCAGGGATTCCAGGGCAAACCACCCACTCATCGAGGGCCACTAAATGCCTGTAGCTAGGTCGTCCCCCTAACCATACCTTACGTAGCACACCCTCACCAGCTTCGATACTATTTCGTACCGCCGTAAAAAGGAGGCGCCGTCGGCGTCCATGCCATCCATGCCATGGCCGTGCCACAGGCTGCGTGTCCAGGTCCCTGTTACCAACGAACGAGCCGCGGCCGCCTTGCTGAAATCGACTCTTGCCTGACGACTTGATTGTGACGAAGAGAAGAGTGGGGTGTGAATGAGAGAGAACGAAACGAGGCAACAAAGGGAGGGGCTGGGCTCCTTCGATTTACACTGGCACCCACCAGGTAGGTACGTGCTGCCACTTACACTTGCAAGCCCCGGCGCTTCAGTCACAATGCACTTGCGCCGTGCTTGCAGCGCACTTGCACTGAGCCGTAGTGGCTGGAGGTGCTTTTTCCTGGCCTTCCGGGCACTCGGGCGATCGCCGGGCCCTCACTGTCCACCCAACGACAACCTCCACTGCAATGCCAAACTAACTTCTCACCCTTACGACCTACCTCTAGGCGTGTAGGCACGCAGTGCAAATCCCGCATCCAGCCCGCTATCCACGCACGCCAACCTAACCTCCACCGCACCTCCCACTTGCTCCTCCATCCATCCATCCATCCATCCATCAATCCATCAATCAATCAATCATCCATTCATCACGGCGCCCCGCCCTCAAACCGCACAAGACCCGCCCCACTCCTTCGGCCGTACAGTGCCTCCAAAGTCCGCTGCATTACGAATGCTTCGGACTTGGCCATTTGACGGCCCCCGGTGTTGCCTTGAGAGAGGGGATGGGCGCATGGGCGCATGGACCACGACGGCTCACATCCATCTCCCATCCATTCCTCTTTGGTTCGCCATCAACTTCCGCGGGTACCTCTGTACGAAGCGTGGTCACACACACTTACATTCTGCATATTAGCATGTCTTCTGTTCGCTCACACGCCTCGTCCGTCAGCGGGGAATCGGCTTGGTCAAAGATGGCACAGGAGATGCGAGCTTGTCCATGCCCATGCCCTTGGCCCATGCCCACGCCATGAATCAATCAATCCGCGAGCCAACCAGCCAGTCCCAGGCCCCTCGTTTCTCCGTTCTCGATCTAGGCTGGCCGTGACATCTTCAGGCTCGCCTCATCGGTCTGGATGTCTGGATACCGCGCAATAATCCTCACGCCCCCATGCATCATCATCCATGCCAGTCCGCAGCCTCTTCACCCACACCTAGGCAGCACTGACGTTCTTGTCTCTTCGACGTCTCCGTCGCCTCCTTCGCCGTGGCACTCGCTGGGCCATGTGCCTAGGCTTGGCTTGCTTAGGATTTCTGCCCACTCACGCTCCGCTACAACCGCGACGTCCACTCCGCCCGATGACATCCTATCCATGCTGGGGGGTGGAGATTGGGAAGGGGGAATATGTTTAGACTCAGCGACTGACCGGGCCCTCACACACGAAATGGATCGCATGCGCCATCCAAGACTAATATCAAAGACACAGCAATAGTCTCGACTGATGCTGGCAAACGAGACGGATCCCAGGCCTGCACGACGGCGCCTGGATTCCCCTCCCTCAGTCACCAAATCACCGGCTTAGTTGCACAAAGTTCCATCTCACCTCACCACTTCGCCTGGATGTGGACAAGGCCCATGTCTCTGGCCTTCTGTGGCCTCGCCCACGCGGACAAAGACTATTGCCAAAAGCTTGCACTCGGCCCGCTTCTCCGCCAATCAAATTGCCGCCGCTTCCATTGCTGGCCCTCCAGCAACCTTGTCGCTCTGAGCCTTCAAAGAGAAAAGAAATCGCTTGCCTGACACGCACACCAGCATCCACAAACGCCGGCTTTCTCGTCCGGGCGTGACGCCGTCTCATCGGCCTGTCTTCGCGCTTCAATCCCCAGCTTGGCGATGCTCTAGTTGGAACCCCCGCGCGCGCCAGGCTGACCTTGGCGCCTGTCGGGCAAAGTTTGGTCCCGGAAGGATGGCCGATGATGGTTGAGGTTGAGTGCCACCATTCAGCAACTATTGCCGGAAGAGAAGATTCTCGAGGCACAGTAGCCCAGTCGCATCCACGGAATTTGCCCCAAGTTTGCATCCGCTCGCATCGGTGGATTACACCATTGCAGGGGTTTTGCATGGTGTGGCTCCGTCCGTCGCGTCGTTTGCCTCTCTGACAAAGTCAGAAGCGTTAACAGTTGTACACGGAACAGGCCCTGCCGTCACCCCTTCCCCAGGTGGTAGCGCACCTAATGCATCCCTGGCGATGGGGTGTCCAAGACCCCGAAGAAACAACAAATCAAGCCAGTGCCATAATGCATGGATCAATCACCGGGAGCCTCGGGGTTCACAACGCCAATGCTCCCTTTTCTCCTGGAAGCTGATCATCGTCACTTGACCAAGACACATCATCTCCCTGCCGATGGATGGTTTAATCTTGGATATATATCCTGGACAAGGAGGTACATGCGGTCGCATTGCACGACTATAGTAGAATCATCCACCCGATGAGGCTTTCTCGTTACGATGTCGGCACTCCTGCACATGCACGAGACCCCTACATGTTCCGCCCTCGAGCAAACGCAGTTTGACTCGACGAGAGATGCTCACTTCTGTATGCCCTGTGATTGGCCATTCATCCACTTCTGCCCCATGTGGTGGAGGCATCGCCCAGGAGCCACGTCCCGCCGCCACCAAAGCCAACACGTTGTGGTCGTGTGTGTCTGTGTGTCCTCCGTCGTCCGTACGCTGCGCTACGCATGTCCCAAAAGATCAGCGGGTCTATGACATCCGGATGCAATTGGTGTTGGCGATGCTCCTCGTCAAGATGTCTTGTTTTGCTCTCGCTCCAGTGGACTTCGCCATGCCCGGTCCCGCCATGCCCTCTGGCGATACCACACTCCTGTGTCAGCCGGCGGGTCGAATGACCAAACAACCATGGCACCCTGGCGATCCAACCAGCTCTGTGTATATCCCTTGACAAGTCAGCTACGAAACTTGGCTGTTGGCTCTGGCAACTGCGCTCGTGCTCTGTATGTGGATGTCTCGGGTTGCAAAAGGAGCTACAGTGAGGAGTACTGATGGCCTACATGCTATGCCGACCCCCAATTTGTCCGTCCAAGCCGGCCCGGAACCTGGCCCATATCTCATCTCACCACCCACATTCGGTCGGTCGTGCTATTGCCTGGACGGCTTCCTTGTCCGCCTCTTGTATCAGGTCAATGCCGGCCAGCCACCGAGCTATCCGTTCATCCCAACAATGCTTTCGGTGCCACAATTGCCAGGGCCGGCATCTTTCCAGAGAGCTGCTTCATTTTTTGTACCCTCGTAACAATACAACAGCCCTAGCTCTTTATTTGGCCGCTAGGACAATAAGTGTTTGGGGGGGAGCAGCTCTCAAACCGTTCGTGTCTCTAGGGTGGTGGTACAACAAACTTGGGAAATGCAAATTTCAACCAAGGCTACATACATGTTTTTGAGTGGCTCATCCTCGCCCAGCAACTGGCTCAGGAGCGCCCTCAATCCATTTCCCTTCAACAAATTAACCGGGGCGTAGAGACAGGTTTGATCCACTTGAGGGTTCCCTTTCGTAACAAGCCACTCTTCGTTACTTCGGCTCGCGAACAGCGCAACCACTACCTGCGCAGCAAAGCGCGCGGCACCTTTTTTTTGGGCATGGTTCAATATACGTGCCTCTAGTCGGCGCAGGGTTGTAATATCTATTAACGGTGGCGAGGATCATCGATACAGGGGATGTTGAGTTGTCGGTGCAATGATCAATATCATCAATTCCAGTGGTCTGCCCCGCCACAGCCCCCGGACGGCGTCCCAAATTTGACGCCCATCAGATTTAGAACTAATAATAAGTGGTCTGCAGGAGATGAGATTCCCAGGGCTCACGAATTCCGGACACTGTATCCGTGTACCGGCACAGCGACTATCTCATCAGCCCTGCTGTGGCTTCCTAAGTTCATGCAGATCTCGTCTCCCTGAAACTTCACGCGATGGCTCTTCACGCGGTGGCATTTCCCCTACGGCCACGAGGTGTTTTCCCGCGTGGGCATTGTCGGAATCGCCTTATCATTCGTGTTGGTGGCGCCCGAGGTATGTGTGCATACATCACCCGCAGTAAATACCTTGGCTTGAATTGAGCTGCTAGCCTGCCCAGGCTGCCTACTTCTCAGGCCTCAATCGTCTAGGACATGGGCATGGGGGTCATTGCTAGTTCGCGGCAGCTGCAGGCTGCGAAGACAGACTTGTTCGCCGGGGGCCTCCACTGTGCTACAGATTCACCACAGACGAAGTATTAATCTAAATTCAAACCTAACTCGCCACCTGCGTCGCACTTTGCTTTGATCAGCTGCATTCACGAAGCGGTGGAGCGAGCGACGACTCTTCGTTCTTGTTCCTTGTCAATCAGCCCCACCACTCTTTGGCTTTGGAGGACTGACGCAGTGCGAATACCCAACCCAAGATCGCTCTGGGTTCTGGCCCATCACGTCTGACCGCGCCCGTTCCGGTTGGTACATCGTCCCGTCTGCGGAGACAGGCAAGACTCGGGAATGGGCAATCACAGTCAATGAGCATGGTCTGGGCCGGGCTCAGACTCGTCACAGCTCACGCCTCCGATCCTCTTCCAAGCAAGTTATGGCGTATGAGGATCTCGGTGGTGTCAACCTATTGAGCCCGACCGCACACCTAGGCGCCAGCTTCCCTTCGGGACCTTCCATCCCAGTTGAAACAAAGCAAAATGTACTTCGATGCCTACTGGTGAGACGAGGCAGCTTTGCAGTATGTGAGAAGGCTTTGGTGTAGTGGCGGAACGACAACCAGCTTGTTGGGCGACCGCTCTGTTGGCGAGGAAGCCCAGCCACTGTGTCGGTGTGCATGGATGGATGGGATCACATCTAAATACCTTCGTCGCCGATTCACGAATCATTTAGCGTCTTCACGGTGCCGCATCCCGGGCGAGGCCATTTATACGAACGGATCTGACAAAGCCGTGGGCGGAAGTGAAGTCGTTGGGAGCCGGTCAGGCAGCCTCGGTGTTCTTGAGATGCTGTCCGCCACGCCAACCAGCAGATGTACGCGCGGCATGACAGCCGTGGCTACGGCGACGATCCCCAGTCAAATATTGTGAGGCGTCGCAAACAATGCAAACGATGAGTTCGCGCATCGTGAGTACAAATGTACCTCCCCCGACTGGAGCGAGGAGTCGGCAGTGCTCACATAACACTTCCGTCCCGCTCGTGAAGGTGTCGTAATGCTTGGCCTCGTAGACCTTCACGTCTATAACTCGCTCTATGAGCTTCACTGCGCCTCGGCTCCAAACAAAGTTGGCGAAGCAATTTTTGCATCAGTCGTCACCAGTTTCGGTGGGCGTGTGATGTCTAGTCTTTGGGCCGTTTCCTTCTTCTTCTTCGAGACCGAACTGGCAAATTCTGTTTCGACGACAGTGAGGCGTACGGCCATCTAAGCCCACGGGTTCGGTCAGCATCAGATATACCTTGCTTCAGCCCACTGCAGCTGGCTGTGCATCGTCGCTCTCAGCGGCGACGTCTCGGCTGCCTGTAATCCCCTGCATCCGGTCGTCGTCTTCTTCGTCGTCGCCGAAGGGCGTTTGTCCGGCGGAGCCAAGGTTGCGGCGCACCCGTAGTCAGACAGACGGCCCAGGATCACAGGTAACCGAAAGCGCATGTAAGGCGGAGGGGATCGTGACCTATTGTCCCATCGAGGGCTGAAAAGGTGAGGTGAGGCCACGTCTGGTGGGGATTGCATGGATGGAGGGCGATGCTGATGGTGTTGGATGACGAGACTCAATCTCAATCGCGGAGTGGCGTGACGTGACATGACATGGAACGGCCCGGATCGTCGGTTCGGGTACAGTATCATCTGCGGCTTTCCTCTCTCGCCGTCAGCGTTTTGCCAGTCATCATGACCGGCTTGCTGGCGTGTGTGCGAGAAGCTGCCCGAAAGCCGTCGGAGCGAGGCTTCGTCTCAAGAAGCGGAACCGGCGGGCAGAGGCCGTCACGGTTTCATCATGACGTCCCCGAGACCGAGATTGAGTCGCCGCCACCCGAATCCCTGGCGTCGGTCACGGACAGGCTCGTTCCCTCACGCCCCCCTTTCCCTTGGTTCCTTGGCCGCAAACCCGGGACGCCGGCCCAGTTCCTCATCGAGAAGGAGAAAAGGAAGCAGCGGGTGTTGAAGTCGTATTGTCGTTTTCGTGGCCCGGTTGCCCCCCTCATCATATCCACCAGATGAGGAGTAGGTTAGCCTGTCTCGCCGCCCCGTCTCCGTCGTGCCGGTGCCACTGATATTGTTTGCTTTTCCGTTGGGCTGGCCCCCGTCTCCTCACACTAAACCGCTTCCACCACCGTCCTTGAGATCCCTGCAACCTCCCCTTCCCTCCTTGGCGGGTGGAGTGTGGTGACCAGTGGTGACCCCTCAAAGACCGGAGGCCCAGGTGCGTGGGGACCGGCCAATCCATGGCAGCCAAGGCCGCGGGATGGGTGAGAGGGAAGAGAGTGCACCCTCGTGGCGGAGGGATTTTGATGGGCCTGCAGGCCGAGACGGGCGCTTGGGTGTGAATGGGGAAGGATGGCAGGTAAAGGGATGGATCGATTATTGTTTGAAAGGGGTGACATTTGAAGCCCGTCACACATCCCCCTCCAAGGGCGGTCAGGATGATTGGGATTGGGGGAGCCCGCCCTGATGCAAGCACTTTACGCGGTCCCGCGCGTCGCCGGACTGTATGGGCTGGATGGGCTGTATGGGGGCGACAAGGCATGCTCCGCGGGCGGCGGCGTCGGCTTCTCATCACAGGTCCCGCGGCTGCGAACTTTAGTTTGTTGGCTCCGCTGATCATAGATAGTACTGCGCGCCGCGGTGGTGTCCCACTGTCCAGCTGCGCGACCCCGTGCCGACTTATCATGGTGGTGGCCCAGCCAAGCCCAGGCCAGTCAAGCTCGTGTTAGCCCTGGCGTGGGTTGCGGATCGTGCATTGATGGATCATGGATGACATGGCCCGTTTTGCCTGTTTTGCCTCTGGGGGCGTCAGCAGCTGCGAGGCGCCGAGAGGGTCATGACTTCTTGGGGCTGCGGATCGGCCAATGTGTGAGGGTCAAACGCCGCAGGAAGCAAAGGCAAGGCGCTATCCGCGTGTATTGGTTGTTTGTCTCATGTCGCACCTGGCCGTAGTTGGAATGCAAAATGGACAGGGACAGTACGGAGTACAGGACTGTGTATTCGTCTGCAGTACAGTAAGGTGGTGGCTTAGAACGCCGAGTATAGCAGCCGGCCTCCCATATCACACTGCGACCTGTTACTTGAGCCGTGGCGCTTAGCATGAAGCGAGGTCTCACTTAAGATGCTGTCATCCACAAATGGGATCCCGTCCGGGTATTCACTCGGATGTGGTGTGGTGTGTTTGAGGGGCCAATGCGAAACGGAACCCAACTCTGGTACTTTGCTGGATGTCGTGAGATGCGAGAAAATATTCGGAGCGCACTGCATGCCGTTTTGATGCAACGTATTCTGGGAATGGCAAGGAGAAGCCCAGTGGGACATCTCGAGCTATTGCATTTGCTCTTGACGAGGTATAGCTTGAAGAATGAACTATGCTATGAAGAACATGTAGTGAAATGTTATGTCATGTGTAAGAGATGCAGGGCGAACCAGGACAGAACGGCTTTACTCTGCTTCCTTGTTGGATGCCGTAATATTCTATAAATGCTCCGATCTCACGGCATGTCATTTTGATGCGAGCTATTTCGAGAAAGAAAATAAAAGGAAGTCCAATGGAATATTCTAAGCTACCAAGTTGCCTGATACATGATGATATGGACCACACTTTGCGAGAAGCGAAGCTGACCATTGTCGCTCTGCGACTTACATAACCCAATATCCGTCGCCGCTACCTCAACGTCAGCCCTCGAGCCCTTTCATCATCCTGGATACCTTTCACATCACTCAGATACTCGTTGAACTTCTCCACCGACCGCACCGCATCCTGCATATGCTTGGCCCTCAGCATCTCGCCACGGTACTTGGCCAGCTGCCGAGCCATGGTAACGGCGTTGCGGATCTGCCGACCATTTATATCGATGCGTGACAGTCGGGGCAGGTTCATTCTCAAGTCCTCCATGTCGAAGCGCTCTCCGGACCGCGAGAGCATTTGTACGAAGTTGTGCCAAATCTTCAGCCGGTCTTCCTCGTTGAGCTTGGGGTAGCCCAGCGCTAGCTGGATGCGTGATTTGAAGGCTTCGTCGAAACTGCCGACGCGGTTTGTAGTGAGGATGAGGATCCTATCGTAGTATTCGAGGACTCGGAGAAAGACTGCAAAGATTAGGCTATTGTAACTTTGAGCAAGGGACGAAGGGAGCATACTTGAGATGACCGCATTGCGCTTTTGGTCAGTGAAAGACCGCTCCTCCAGAAAAACGTCTGCTTCATCAAGAAGAACCACTATGATGCAAATCAGTATAGATTGGTCACTATGGATTGCTCATGGTAAGCATACCACACCCCCAAGCCCTGCCGAGCTCCAGAACGTCGCCTAAATACTATGACATGTTAGTCCTCTCATCATAGAAACGTTGAGTTACGAGAGTTACCTGTTCCACTTCCCTCGGCTCGATACCAATGTCGCCACAGGTCACTCGATACAGCGATCTCTCCTGCAATTCTGCAATACTCTCTGCTGTCAATGTTTTGCCTGTACCGGGACCGCCATGTAGCAGCATCAAAAGCCCCTGGCCTTTACCCTCGATGATGTCTAGGGCCGTACTGGACCGCTGTCCATGTGTTGTCACCATGGCCATGATTAACTCCTTGGTCTCCTCAGGAACAACAAGCTGCTTAAAGGCAGCCTTGTTCCACGTCACGTCGGTGATACGGCTCAACAATGATTCCACTATCAACCAGAGTCAGTAAGGTCTCTCGCCCCTCGCTGCGGAGTGTCCAAACTGGGATGCGTACTCCATGTCTTCTTAGAAAAGTCAAATACTAGAATCTTCGGGGGCAGGCAAGCCAGAAATATATCTTCTGGCGGTTCTTCCATCCAGTCATGTTCAACATCAAGGTATTCAAATTTGAAAATAGATGCGGATGGATGCAAACGCTTATACATGGCGTAGTCAATCATGCATCGCCTTTCAGCCTATAATGGGACATAGTAAGCCTCAGAGAGTCCCAAAAAGGGAATAGGCATAGAACGAACCTGTAAGTCACCATCATCCAATTCTTTGAAGCATGCGAGTTTTCTTTTTATGAGCTGCCAGAATTTGTCCCCGCGAGCGATCAGTTCCATCTCCAGCCCGGCCTTGGCAAAGCGTAGTGGATATTGTGGGAGGTCCAGAATATCCACCAACTCATCATCGATATGGAGCCCAGGACCCCGGTTCGATTTCTTTTTGGGGAGGAGAAGCTCGAAATCTTCTTCGCCCTTGACGAATTTGCCATTGAAATCCCAAATGAGGATGAGCACCTTGTCGGAGTATGATCCATATGTCTTGGCCCTATAAATGTGAGGAAACTCGTCCACCATCCCAGCTCGAGTTACTTCCTCCCCCCTGTGGTTGGGCCAGATAATGAGCTCACCCGGTCGAAATAGCTTTTTGTAGTGTTTCAAATTGACCTTGCCTTGGCTGAAAATCTCATTCGCCTCGTTCCAGTCACCTCTGGCGTTATCTTCCATCCACCCCAGTAAAACCTGAAGGTGCTGTTTTTCCTGCTCATCCAGACAAGTAGCATTCTGCAACTCCATAGGAGTCTTGTTATGGAAATAGAAGAAGAGATAAGGTGATTCAGATAGTAGAAATTTCTCGTTGGTTAGGCTTTCAAATCTTAGGAATCTTCCTGGGTGTGTCGTCATGATTTTGTTGATTGCCCTTTGAGTAATCGGACCGATGTAAATGACCCTCCTCGTTATTTCCACATATGGAAAATCCTTGTCCAGCATGCCGTCAGTATAACCTACCTTATCAAAGATATCCCGAACTGTGTCTGGGCCAAGTTCATACACATCAACCACAGCAAATTGGATATTCGTATGTCTCTTTAAATAGGCCCACATTCCCTCAACTTTAATCGTACCTCTCGGTTTGCTAGTTTTCGTATCACCTTTAAACATGCATGGTACATCTCGGTAGAATCTCTGGGTCATTTCGGGCGTGACGTTGAAGGGAAGGACGGCGTGGAAGCTCTCGTAAAGCAGCGTCTCGGAGGGTTGTATACTATCGGAGATGTTACTTATGGCGGAAGATGCCTCGATGCGAATAGTTTTGACTTCGTCCAGTTTCTTTTTGAGTATCTCATTCTCAACTTGAAGTTGCGAGATGGTCCTGATGAGATTGTCTGTCATTCTGGATGATACTGGATCCCCTGGAGGCTGCAGTCCAGGCGAGCTGCTCAAATTGCCTCGGAGTTCTTTTACCAGTCTTTCCGCCAGTTGGGTGACCCGACTCGGTATTTTATCAACTTCTGACATCATTGATTAACATGAGGCTCTATTGTATGTAGATATATCCAGTAGCATTAGATGCCTCTTACCTTCATCCACAGCTCGTTCTTTGCCTTGATTCAGTGGCCGAATGCTGGGGGGCTGAGACTGTTACCAATGAGAAGTTGACTCTCATAATACTTGCTAGCATTCATAAACTGACTGGTGTCGGCATGTGATCGGGTAGCATCTTGGACAATCTGGCTGCGGGTCCCGTATCTAAAGACAGAGTGGATCAGAAATCGCTGCAAATATTGGAAAACCACCGAGTTGGCACTGACTTGAGAATACGTGAACTTCGTTTTCGGTTTGGTCTTGCGAGATTGTTTTGTTTAACCCCAAGGCTCTGTCTGCTGCAACTTGATCCATGTTCTGCGACCTAGGGCCAAGAAATGGAACCTGACTAGAGTCTCTTAACGCCATAATGAGCAAGGTATCGCAAATTCGGTCCAAAATGGAGAGATTCTTCGTGTGACTTCGAATACTATCGAGATATGAATGTGAATGAACGGGCACGCAAAGATGACGCCGTTGGGCAAGCTGAGGCGGGGGTGTGACTCTCATGTAGGCTCCTTTTCAGCTTGTCCACCTCGGAGCGATAATGCCTTGGCGTATCAGGCAGAAGCTGCCGGGGTGGCGGACTCACCAGTGAAATATCCAGTCAACGACATCTCACGGGCTTACGCAGCCTCATTTGAGGCTACGATAGGTGTGGCTCAGAACGAACCCTGCCAGTGACAGCAAACCGGGCTGCAGAGCGACTAGGTTGCATCATTCCATCGCAGCCCGTTTTTTTAAAACGTCAGGCTGAGTGAAGCCTTAAATGTCACTGGATTGATGCCCAGCCAAGCCCTATCTTGCATTTCGACGTCAACATTCTCTAGTTTTGGACGAGAAGTCGCTTGCGGAACCTGCAACCCAAGAGCCATGCCAACTACAATAGAAGTGGTTAGTCATAACAATGCTGTCGAAATAGCCAGCCAAGACAACCAGTCGCCAGAATCTACAATTACAGATACATCGAAAGGCATCATAGATTGGTTCAGGGCAGAAAACCAAGAAGATGTGTAGGAAAACTCTCGCTTCTACAGTCCTGGGCCTCTTTTTGGAGCTAACTAGGCTCAGAGATGACTCGGACAATATTCTAAAATCCACATACGAGAAGGCCATTGTCTTCTATCGGGATCAATACAAAGGCCGACGGAAGGATGATCTTACCTCATTTTTTGAGTCTTCTTCGGTGGATGATGTTATGGCACTTGTACGAAAGACAGAGCAACAACATGTCACCAGGAAAGAGGGGAAATCCCGCGTGTCTGCTTTCCTGAGCTCGGGATGGACAAACACCGTATCGAGGATCAACACCTTCAGCAGTGTCATTGATGTGCTAGTTTCAACCCATCCAGAGTATGCAGCGCCGGTATGGTGAACGATCAAGTTCTTATTTACGGTGAGATCGCCTGCAGTCGTAGCAAAGTCATCTCATACTGACTATCACAAGGTGACAATCAGTCACCAGGAGCTATCGAGCAAAGTCGTGGAATCATTTGCCGCTATTGGGGACGCGCTACCAGAATTAAATTTCCTAGCAAAGCAGCTCTACCCCGTCCCGCACATCCAGCGAACACTGGCAGGCATGTACACTCACATCATCGACTTTTGCCTCCGGGCACTCAAATGGTACCACAAAGCAGGAGGCGGCTTCTTTAAAAAAGCATTCGCGACCATGAAGGACCCGTGGGCTCTTGAGTTTGAAGACGTCGTGCATCAAATCAGACAAACAAACGCAAGGATACGCGAACAGGCAGAGATAGCCCACCAAGCTGAGACGAGGCATATCAGCTTGAAAATCTCAGATGTTCAGTTGGAAGTTCTGCATCTCCGAAAGGAGAGTAGGAACCTGAAGTCCCTCCTGGTCTCCGGGCCAGCTCATCCATCTTTTGGTAAGCTATTTGGCTATAAACTGCTAAGTGAATTTTGTTGAGAATTCATTTTGGCTTATACAAATACGCAGGCTACCTGAACCCTTTACTTCCACCAGAACAGCCATTGTCTCTACCGAGCATTCCCTTCGTCCCAGAGAAAATGTCAAAATATTTCCAGTCTATCCCATTTGATCCCGATAAGGCTTTAAGTCATGGGAGAGCAATGCTCAATCTTCAACGAGCCCGAGAGAATTCGAACTGGGATGAAATATGGGCTTCGACGAAACTACGCAACTGGATCTCCCAGCAAGGTTCGGCAGTTGTTGAACTCCAAGGATCGTTCGCTGCACCCGATGTCTCGCGATATTTTACCTTCGATATGATCGACTTGGTAAAATCGACTGACCTGCCGTTGGCATGGTACGCGAGCTCACGGGTGCCATCCACATCGTTGAAGGGCCCAATGACGGTCACGGATATTTTGCGGTCGTTGGTTCAGCAACTCCTATCTCAGAACCCGGACACGTTTGCGACGATCAATCTTACCGAATCCGAACTCGCGTCTTGTAACACAGAGGAAGAGTGGCTGTGTCTTCTTGTAGCTGTTCTTGTCGAGATTCCACGGGTTGTGCTGATCCTGGACTCACACGGCCCGGGACGCCAGGTTCTCGACGCCGTTCGCAAGTTCTGGGGTATAGTGGATGAGCGCAATGTAACCACGGCTATAAAAATGCTCCTACTGACATACCCGGCTCCGGGAACGCTCACGCCGGCAATACTTCCGAACGACGACATGGCCTCCTCCTTTACCCTTACACTCGGCGATAACCGGTGGACCGGGTCAGCAGCAGCTCAGATGCGTGACAGGGGTCAGAGGCGGACGCTCCCGAGGCAGGGAGGTGGACCGTCACAGTTCAAACCCTTTGTGCTCCAGTTGATGGAGCTGAAGAGGGATTCGGGCGACGGCTCATGAACCGGCGGTCTGTCTTGGGCATGGTACGAGACCTGCATGATATTGTGGACACGAGATGTCTATATGTGGGAACGGGGAGGCAGCCCTTTGACAAGGAGGAGAGAATTTTCCATGCATATTTGGGGCTGGAGACTCTGCATGGAAGCATTCTCTGGGATTTCTAGAAGTCGAGTATGTGGCAATGACGTCCCGGGGTAGCTAGGGAATGTCACTGCATGGGGTTCTTGATAGTGGCATCAATAAACATAAAGCATTTACACATGATTAATAATCCCCAAATTTTAGAACTTGAACAGAGATTTATTTTGTTATGACACTCGTCAATTTTCATCACAATGCCGGCAACGCAGAACCCGCCGGCTCCGGGACCTCAGACTCAACTCCGACTTATACCGACGTATCCCGTTTCAAGGCATCTCACCATTGACTCATTCGTAGAAAACCTTTTCAAAAAGTAAAGCCGCTCGCCTCAAGTTGATTATTGCTCACCCGCGTGAGTCCAACGCCCCAGTCGCCCGGTCGGAATAGCACTCTCCGCCCTATTCTGCAACAGCCTTGTGACGAAGCTGGGTTGTTTCATCTAGGACTTTGCCATCACGAGAAACAAAAAACCGATCAATCAATACCGAGCCCATGGGTGGTCCCGCATCTATTGGTGGCCTTGGCGCCGCGGAGACGCATGCTGTCGAACATCGCCCCATCCGTACGTGCCCTGCAGGTTGGTTGCCTCCAGCGCCCTTGACTGGCAGGCTGGCAAATGGGACGAATGCCGATGGTCAAAATAAAACAGAAAATATGGGGATCTCACTGGAGTTTCACACTATGCTCGGCGTCTCGGCGTCGCCTTGTCGTGAGTGGGAGATTGGGAAATTGGGGAATGCCTTCAGCTTCGCACTTTGCGACAGGTGACTGGGTGCCCCTGCGGTGTGCGCCTGAGCAAGTCCGCCCCAGCTGAGAAAGTGCGATATCGCAGGACAGGGCAGGGCAGGAAAGACGAAAGTGCGAGCGCCAGGGCGCCAGTGCTACAGTATGACTGATGTGTGAGTGAGTGCGCGCGCCTGTGTGTATTGAGTACGCGCGTGTGCTTTGAAATGTGCAAGTGCACTGGGTAAGGTGTACTGAGTGAGTTGTATTGCGTAGGGCGGGCTGATTAATTCGCTGTTAGGCGCATGTGACGATGGTTTAAGAAGAGCTCGACGCCGCCCATGTCGACTCTTTGTTGGCTTCAGTCTTTACACACAGCACACAGAACACCGAGCATCATCAGCTCAAGTCTTAAGCTTAAGCGACACTTATTCGCGTATTCTCGCCTTTTCCTTGTCCCCGCATCTCCGACCCCCGTGGAAAATATCCCCCTAAAAAAAAAAACACCGAGTCGCGGCGTATCCGGAGATAGCAGCAGGGATAATTTAGGTCGTCCGTCTCCTGTACGTCATCGCACGCCAAACCCGCAAAAGCCAGGATATCCCCGTCGTCTGCCGGCACGAGACACCTGAAGCGCTGCAAAGCGATTGGAGCCGCTGCCCGTAACGTCGCAGCAGCAGACCAGGCGGGCGTGTGATTGCTCAGAGCCCGATCGCGCTGCTGAGTCGTGGGCCGCCGACGCCGAATCCCGACTTTGACAGACACTCGCGCCGGGCTGTGACTGCTTTTCTGCTGCGTCGCGCGCCGGTCTGTCGCCGATCGTTTGCCTATTTAGAACCAAGTCCCATCGCTTGAAGCGCTTGTTGGAACATTCTCATCGACAAAGCATTTCTATCAAAGTGTGGTTCAACATCAACTCGACACCAACTCAATATACACCAACAGCAACATCTTACACCAACAATATCTTACACCAACCACACCGCAACACAACACATACACACACACATACACTACACATCAATAACCAATCCTACTAAACCGAACCACGCAAAAACATCAACTTACACGACCATCCTCTACGACACCCATGGAGCGGTCCCACTCTTTCTCGCGGCCGAGCCCTTCCAGCGGCCAGGCGAGATCTCCATCGCCCAAGTCGGCCAACACTCCCAGAACCAGAATGCCATCCCGTGGCCGTCCAGAGTCGCACAGAACCTCGTCCCATCACGGCTCCCGCTCAAGGTCCAGCTCGAGGTCCAGCTCGCGCTCTCCTAGCCACCGCCGCCACCATCAACACCACCACCAACATCAGCACAGCCAACCCCAACACGAGCACAACCATGGCCTTTTCAAGACGTCCGCCGGACTTATCGCTGGCATCGGGCTGGCCACCGTCCTAGCTCGCAAGGTTTGGCCCAAGGGGGTTCTCTACGATGGTGACCAGGATGAGTCTCGCCCCAAGTCGAAGCACCACCACCATCACCACCACTCGTCGGAGCGCCATGAGCACCATCATCGCCGCTCCTCAGATGCCGGGCGCATGGTCGACCGCGCAAGAAGCGTGCACCCCCACGGCGAGGTCATGTTCGTCGATGAAGCAGGTCCCTTCAAGAGGGGCGACAGCCGGAGGATGTCACTGGACCCGAGGACTTTGAGGGCAGAGGACGAGAGAATGCTGCGGGATGCCCATTCTCCAAGATCACGACCCGCTGTGCTCCCATATCCCGAGACGCCTTATCCCAACGAGAAGTTTTACGAGCCAGTCAGGATGAGGGCCGTCCCGGAGCCCGTCTTCATCTCTCGTTGAGCGAGAATGACAATAATGAATCAAGACGGATCTGATATTACGGCGTTAAAGGAGACCGTGCTGTCTTTGGAATACGAGTGAATGAGTTGGCTGGGTTTGGGCTGGTACCTTTCCTTATTGTTGTAACATTGCATGACATGAGCACGAGTTTGACGATTGGATATACAAATTAATAGTTCACTGTTCGCGAATAGATTCGTGTAGATACCCGAGTTTCACTTCTCTATGCTATGCTGCCTGTGCCTGGTCCGTAACTCCAAGAATTTGATCCCAACCCATTTCCCAAACCACTCCAGATGTTCGTTATAGTTGCCAAGTCCACTGTGCATGACAGGTGCATGCCCGGTTCTTGGCATATGTAGCTTCGTTACATGCCTCTCGACTCCTCTCCCGAGTATGGAGGGCTGCTCGGCATGTTTTCTGCCGTCTCCTTCGGCATCATTGCCGCCATTTCCGCCTCTGCTGCCAGCTTCCACTCCTCGCTGGCAGTACGTCTCACAAACTCGGTGTTGAGACAGTCTCCAAAATATCTCTCTCTGCGCGTAGCCTTTCTCTCCCCGCCCTCCAACGCCGAGTAGGCACTCCGTGTGGTTCGCATCCGCTTTCTCTTGCCCCCTTCACTGAGAAGATTACTAAGCTTAACTCGTTCGAGCATGAGGTGGTGATCGAACTCCACGATGCCTCTCACCCACGGCGCAATATCAACGACGATGAGATTTAGGGTGCGGTCAAAAACAGACGGGTCCAGGTGGGTAGATGCTGTCGCCTTTTCCGAGACTGCAATGGGATCGAAGGCGAAGGCAAAATCCAATCGGGTGAGCTGGGTTTGAGTGTGGTCGAACGAGGTGGCCAATATAGAAACCGCCTGGTTCTCGTTGACTGGCCTGAGGACAGAGTCTGATCCAGTCTGGCCGAGCGTAGATATCGATTGAAGTAAGTTATTCCGAGCAAGAGACTTCAAGGACATTGAGATAGTGACATGTGGCGAGCACGGAGTTGTCTTGGGATCCGCTTCAAGGAGACGCCGTCCGATAATGAAGTCGTCTTTGCTCTTTGCCGGGATTTCAGGGAGTGTTGAATCAAGGGTTTCGTGCAACATCATCCCGAACCCGCCACTGGACAAGATGTCTGCGCCACTCATGGCGTCACAGAAGTCATCGTACGCAGCTAGGGTATCGAATCTCTGGCTCGGGCCTGTGGCGGTATCAGACACACTCTGTGCCCATGATTGCAAACACGTTGAGCTGTTCCAGTCGCCCATGTCTAACTTCCAAGAGTCCCATGACTGCCGCATGGCTTCCTCCTCCGACTCAAGTGGGTTGGAGCATGTAGCAACCAGATCGCGGCCAATCCAGCCCATGCCCTCGCAGTAAGTGTCTTCGCTGATGACTCGAATCACGTCTCCATTCTCGTCTATGTCAGAGCCCTTTGGCCATCGGAGGACAAACCAGTCAAACCCTCCCCTGCGATCGCCAACACTAATCTGACACCAGTAGTTCAGTTCAGTCAGTGTCGCCCTTAGATCATTATTGCGACACTTGTACAATGCCTCGACGGCTGGCCGTTTGAGAAGATGGCCCTCGTTTGCGGCGGCGAGAATGCAAAGATCGACAGCGAGGCTAGCCGGGGGGGAAGGGAATCGAAAGATTCCGTGGAGGTTGAGGCTTTGCAAGGGGACTAGACTCTCATCGTTGCAGGTCATGATGAATGGCCGCTTCGACTGCGACATCATCCCCATCAAGGTCGCCCAGAACTGCTTGTCTTCCTCGAATAGAACATCCACCTCCTCGAGCAGAATGAGAGATTGTTTCTGGTTCCTCGTGGAATTCGGTTTGGTAGCTTCAGCTTTTCCCTCTGGTCGTTTTGTTGCGGGTTTCTTGGAGATTGCTGCTGGCTTGGGCTTGAAAAATGTTGTCATCATACCCTGCTTCCCAGACTTGAGATCCCTGGAAACTTCGTCTTCGTCGTCACCTTCGGCAGCTGGATCGGCATGATGTTGGACCAAATGGTTGCGTGTCATGTCGCCAACCCTCTCCAAGATATCTTTGCCACTCCGCCTGCTGCTTGAGTTGATCTCGAAAATCTCGAATCCCAGCTCCTTTGCGACTGCATACACAGCAGCTGTTTTGCCGCTTCCATGAGGTCCGCTTATCACCGCGGCATTTGTCAGTCGTCCCTGGTCCTTGGAACCCTTCGCCGCCGCGTCTCCACTTCGAATGACCGTTTTCTTAACGCCCGATACCGCGGGAGCCCAGTCGTCCTCATTCTCAGAGACTTCATCCATGGCATTCGCCTCTTGATCGCTGTCGACAATGAAGCCATCCAGCTTGTCCTTCTTTCTCTTTTTTCGAGGGGCTGACTCTGATTTTGACTTTCCCTTGCCGCTGGCATCGGCACCTCCTGTGTCAACCGACTGAACCCGAAGAGTTTGGAGCCACTCCTTGAGTAAAATTGCTTCTTTTCCGGCCTGTAGGACTTCTGAAGCAGTGCCGGGGGCGTACTTTTGTGCCCAGGACTGAGTCTCGCATGTTGATTTGTCGTAAGCCGAAAGTCCCGTTTCTAAAGATTCGTAAAATCGGGATATGGCTGGATGTGTCCTCTTAATCGTGCTGTCGGGTTCGTCCTGGCTTTGGTCGATGTCTCCTGTGATTGGTAATCTGTACGTCCGAAGTTCTGATCGCACTCGTCGTTGGAGTTTTCGCCCACTTTCAAAATGTCTTTTCGGGATTCTCAATTCCTCGGGGACTGGTTCGAAGTTGTTATTGTCTCTTGGAAGCGCTTTTCGCAGGGTGTTGAGATCTAGGGCATCGCAGTGACGACCAAGAACAGACTCCTTGGGCGAAATCGTGACGACATGTCCTTTTGACTTCCTCGGAGGCTCGTCATAGTTCAAACTGTCCGCACAACGAATGGGGGTGTCTGAACCGCGGATATGGGACATATCTTTGGCTGGCCAGAGAGGGTGAGCAGAGCCTGCTTCTTTAGCACCGCCCGACTTGATTCCAAATTGGGGGATCTTGTCCATGTTAAATGTAGTTCGAGTTTTCCTTGGGGACATGGGTGTCGACATGAAGACGGAGTTCTTAGAAGATCGTGGCTTTTCCGTCACGGCGTTACTATCCCCGGCAGCAGTAGGCTCCAACTTCTTGGCTTTACCTCCGAAAAAGGGATGTGGGGTTTTTGACCCAGCTGCTTGCTTAACGGCAGAATCCTTGGATTTCTTGGAACCGCGAGGTGCCCGAGTTTTGGTTGGAGTCGGAGGGAACAGCACCTTTCCGTCGAGGATTTGGGAGATTTTATCGCCTATCTCTTTCCGGGAGGGTTCGTCGCGGCCATATTTAATGAGCACGAGACGGGTTGGTGTGTTCTTTTGCTTCGGTTTTGGAGGTGAACCGAGAGTTCCCGTTTTGGGATTCCACTTCAACACTTTTTTCGTTTTCGGGGGAGTGAGGGAGGCCGTCGGTTCGGGATGAGCCTGCACATCGGGATGCGACAGGTTCGTTGTGGTTTGAGGAGCATGGTCCGCGGGTCTGATGGAGATGTCGCTCAGGGGAGGAGTCGGAAAGTCGCCAACAACGTGCTCCGTGGGAGCATCATCTGACACGTTCGCATCGTAACTCAGAATATCGGGGGTCATTGAGTTCGGGAGCCCTTCGCTGTTTCGGTTTCGACGGGGTTTCTTCTCTTCAGGGCCATCCTGAGGAACAGGGGAGTCCGTATTCCGTCGTTTTCTTTGGATCTTGGTTGGCTCTGAGTCGGGATGAGAGGTGTCTAGCTGGGAGGTATCTTCAATGGGATTGTCGGATTGCGCAGTTGGAGGTGCCTTTGCGAAGAAGGGGTGGAATTTCTTCGCCGAAGGATCTGCAACACCCTCCTGGAACATTGCGGCTACCAAAACTGATCCCATCGATTCGCAGAGATCTGTAGAATAACTGCGTTAGCTGGGGCGGGTCGAGAGCGTGGCAGAAGATGGTTGACCAACCTCAGGTCAGCATCAAGCGAGCATTTCTTTCGAAGAGCTGGTACGGATGAGGCTGGAAAAAAGAAAGAGAAGTCGCGATTTGAGAGATCGAAGAGAGAGAATTTTCCTGCGAAATCCAGGGCAATTCACTGTCTTGTTGAAGGTGGGCTGAGGGCGGATTGAGGGCGGATTGGGGGTGAGTTGAGGGAGTCTTGAAGCCGGGCTAGAAGACCAGGGCCAAAGGTCGCGTTAAAGTGCTGAGGATGGACGCGTTCAAGCACACGCGCCGCGAGAAGAGTACGAGAGCGGTACGTACCTTCCTTCTACGTCAGGGATCTTTGCAGTGGACCGTGCACACCGAGACCCCACCAACTCGGATGGGCAAAGTCACAGAGGCCCACTACCGGATTTTTGTGTCGGCCCGCCCCAGATATTTTTTTTTTGTGAGAGCTTCACAGTCGCCCATCACAGGAAAGCCCAGGCGGACGGGCAGGATCTCGACAAACAATTGTGACTCGCACCACCAGAGATATCCCTTCGGCGCACCGATTCAGTGATCGCCATGGCTTCCGAATACAGAATTCACAAGCCGTCCGTGCTGGCGACGCTTCCCCGGCCCCTCGACCACACCGAAGGCCGCATCGTTGCCCGGGAAGTCTACGGCCAGCGCGAGGACCAGAAGAAGAGAAAGAGGACCGAGTTGGCTGTTGGTGTTGATGGAGAGACTGCCAGCATCTACGATGTACGTGTCTTGATCCATATGAATCTCTCCACCTTAATGCTAACCGATAGCAGGTTCCGGCATCGAGACTGATCACTTCCTATCCGATTCCTCCTCAAGAGTCCTTCACTTGCCCCCCGTACTCGGTTAGAATCCGACGTGCTGGAAACACCGATGTCTCGCGATATACCTACATCGCTACCAGAGACTCGGCCGGCCAGAAGATCACTCTCTTCAAAGACGTTGTGCATCGCGACGGCAAGACGACCTCGACGACCACTTCTTCCCAGATCCTCAAGACCTCGCCTATTCAATACATCACCTGCTCGTCCAGTCCTTCCGAAGCCTCGACTGTGGGAGACATTGTCACGGTTTGTAAGAATGGAGAGTTTGTGTCCCTCTCGGGAGAGACCCTCTCAGTTCAGTGGACTTCGTCTGCGAAATCTACTGTACAGGACAGTGTCGCAAACGTCATTGACGAGTTTGAGGTGGACTACGTAACTTCGGGTACCACGACAGAGTTCAGTGAGGGTATTTTCAAGCAGCGACCCGAGGTTTTCAGCGCCCTCCCCAAGACCCCGAGCTCCGAACCCGAACTCCTGATCCTCGTGTCGAGATGCGTCAGCCAAGGCCAGGAGAGCCGCCATGCGGTTGTTCTCGCAGCTGCTTCAGGGACATCTTCTACAACTGAGATTCAGAAACTGTCTCCCCTGGAAATCGTTCCCATTCCTGCTCCGTCAGGTGATAAAGCCAATGCGCCTACATACCAGGTGGACATCCAGGCCGGCCTATTATTGCAACTCCAGCAGGGATCCCTCAGCGTCTACGATCTCAGCACTTCAGTCCCCAAGCTCAAGTCCGTGGTGCAGATGGACAACGCTGTGTCGTTCTCTCGCCTTTCTCGGCCATTCGTTCTCGGATGCTCACTCGATTCGATCGGCCTTTACAACCACCAGTACCGCTCGATCCATGCGAATGCCCCATTGGACCTATCAGAGTTGCCTGCCGAATGCCAAAAACCCAAGTCTTGCCAGCTGATCAGCTATCTTCGCAGCCAAGATCTTGTTGTTGCCCTGATTGACAACGTGCTTGTCTCAATTCAAGTCGAGCCACCTAAGAGCCATGGCAAACGACGAAAGCAGGGTCTCCTGATCGATTCTATTGGTCGAGGAACCGCAGTTGAGGTTCCGGCCAAGAAGACTAAGTCAGAAAGTGCGGCATCTGAATTCTCGCGACAGGTCCCTGGCACTATGACCGAGGAGTACCTCGCCAAGGTTCGCAGCGAGCTGGAGTCGGCAGATGGGTTTCTACGTGCTGGCGACTTGGCCCAGTGGGAGTCACTACTGCGCAAGCGATTCCGCATGGCTGTTCGCGGCGCTGCTGAGGGAACGGACGCAAAGGCAGAGGCCGATTCCCAGGACCTACTGGAGTGGGAATGGCTTCCTGGCCAGTCATCTTATGCTGCGGTGGATCGTCGTTGGGTTTCATATGCAATCAGCCGAGTTTTCTCGATCTCCATGACTGAGGGCGAGGAACCTCGACCGATGCTCCAACTGATCATGCCCGATAGCAATGTCACTTCTTACCTCGTTGTGGCGGGTCATCTCACCTTGTCGAACCTGAAGTCAGCATTCCGGGATGAGTTTGATGCTGAGGCACTGGATAGCAAGAACCTGGCCAACGACCTTCTTTCATGCGTGATTGATTCCGACCCATCGATGACTCTACTACTCAACTACCTCCAGGCCACTCAACTTGGTGAATTGGAGCTTCTCCTAGCTATTCGAGCCCTCATGCTTAATCTGGACCTGATCTCCGACCACAAGAAGTCAGGCAACGTCAAACTCCTCAAGAATGAGTCACACGAGGGAGCCGAGAACTACGAGATGGACCTGGACGACCTGGAGCGAGATATCGCCATCACCGAGTTCTACCTCGGAGATGACAGCAGCAGCCGTTCACGTAGCTTGACGCTGGCCTTCTCGAAGCTCTGGAGACTACCCGCCGTCACCACGGTCAAGGCACTTCGGGCCACGCTTAAGACTGAAGAGATTCTGTCACTGATCTACACACTTCGGGTGGAGCTGGTCAGAGGTGCATGGACGTCGCTGTACATCGACCCCACCAGCTTTGATTCAGAAGGCAACGACCCGCCGCCTGATGGAGTCATCACCCTTATCTCGGACCTCTTGGGGCGATGCTTGGATGCCGTGGGAGCCGGAGGCTGGCTCTTCAACGACTCTATCTCGTCAACGGACAAGGCCGAGGCCGGTGACTTTTTGACGGCGTTGAAGCTTGAAGTGACTGCGGCGCTGGAAGGCCTGGAGGAGGCTGTGTACCTCAACGGCATTGTGGGCGAGGCAGTCCAATTTGGATTGGCGGCACAGAAGGGAGGGGCTGCACGACAGACGTGGAACACAAACAAGCCCATCACAATGCAGCTGGATACCCGGGAGTCCCAACTCTTGCCGCTGGGTCTCAAGACGAAGCAACTGCCCACTAAGAGCAAAGTGGTGTCTGGAGGTGAAGTGGTGGAGAGGAGCCTGCGAGAGCGGGGCCACCTGATCAGTCAGAAGGTGGAGGCATACTCGCTGGAGAAGCTGGCGATTTGAGCCGCATCTTCGGGCTTGGACGAAGACTGAGGACTCAAGGTTCAGGCAACAGAAACTTAGGCGCCGTGAAGATAGGGCAGATGCTACAGAGTCGGGCGCCAACACATGGGATGCGGCTGAAAATCGAAAACAACGCCAGGAATTCGGCACATGGCTTGGCTTGGCACAGAAGGTTATCGGGGTCAGCAGACGGTGATGGGGCGAGGGCAACACCAGGGTGACCCAGAGAGAATGCACCGCCGTAGGGCTGGATATTGAAGGGCTATGGTGGCGTGGCGAACAAAGACCGGCTACACACGGCGCAGGGCGGAAGGTGGAGGCGCGGAATATATTCCAACAATACTGACTCTTGAGATAGGATAGTTGCCAGGAGTATGCTTGTCTACCTAGACCGATTGTAGAAGCCATGCAAATAAGGCGTTGACGGCTGTGCTAGAGTATCAAATAAATGGAAGAATCTTTTACATGTGGCATTGATGTACTGTACAGTACTACACACACAGTAGGTATACAACCTGCCTGCCTGCTTCGCCGAAAGAGCCATCGAGTGCATGATGGAAGTGAAACTGTACGACATGAGTGAACCCGCAATCGGAAATAATCTGTAATCATATGCATCATATGCACGACATTCCCAAGACTGCAGCAATATTTAGATCGCGATGACTTGCATATTGAATGAAAGAGGTGTAGTACTGTAGTACTAGCTTCTTGATGCGTGTTGGTACGAATCGAGTGTATCAATACTCGAGTTTGGATTGTGGCAACGCCAAAATGCAAATGTTCATCCTTATGGGGCTGCAGATAGGCTGCCTGCATGCGAAATTCGCTTCTGTCATGGGCACTGTTGAATCACTGGAGTGCACGTCGCAAAGTGAGGTTGTGCAGAGCCGCACTTGTGGTAGTCCTACCCTAGAGAACTGGCTCATTGGCTGGAAGGGGGGCGAAGAGATCTGCCTTTCGGTCTGCCTGGTCAATTGGTGTGATGACGCACATCGGCAAAGCCAGTTTCCAGGTGGCAAGCAAAGTACTCTGTTCAATTTGGTGACTATCTTGCAGAGCCAAGACTGCAGCTCCTCGTTTGTGCACTTTGTTTGCGGTTAGCATAAGGCGGCGGGATGAATGACCCGGCAGAGAGGATTCATCGATATGCCGAAACGACAAGCCCTCGGTGACGGACTTTGTGTGATTCATAGACCGAGTCATTGAGACCGAGGACGACGAAAGAGAATCCAGCGATTGCTGCCTGGAAAGCTTTGTCTCCCGGGCGCGAACTACTACCTGCAGCCATCCCTCCTTCTAATCGCACAGCCTGGCTCATCTCTAAGCTTGAGCGGAGCGAGTGGAGTCAGGCCGACGGTGTGTGTGTGGATGGAATCCGTCCCCGTGTTGGGAGGCGACACTCGGGAACGGCTGCACGCAAGTCGGGAAGACAGGGAGACACTGCTGGTTGGCTGGTTGGCTACCTGGCTGGTTGGTTGGTTGGCTGGCGAGTTGGCTGGGAGCGCTCTCGTGTGCTCGGCCTCACGAGGACAACTTTGACGCTACTGCGGGATCGAAGGAGGGGAGCAGTTCTTGGGTAGGGATCGGGGATGCGCTCCACAGTCAGCCTCCACAGTCAGCCTCGCGGGTAACACCGACGGGCCATGTTCTAGAAACATGACAAATGTCGCTGACTTGGAGGCTCTTGTCGGACTCTGCCGATGAGTGTCTTGATAAGTTGATAGTATTGGGTTGGCGATGGGCGTCGAGGCCTGGGCATTCGCCTCTTGGGTCGTGTTCTAGCCCAGCACAGCCTGTTTTCTTTTCAAGTCTGCCCCCTTTTCAAAGTCTCTTGGACTGGGCAGCAAAGTCGACAAAGGACAGACTTGAAAGGACAGACTTGAAATGGTGACTGACACGTAGACACGTAGACAGGTAAACAAGAACTTCGTACCCAAGACCGGATTGGCGTCGGGTAGGTATGTATGATGTGATATGACAGTAATTGGACCCCAAACGCGAAAGTGAAACTGTTGATCCGTCCCTCTGGGTTGGCCGCCGGCTGCATCGCTTCTAAGAAAAGCACAGTGGGCAAGGGTGACGACAATCGGATGCCATGACCGGCAGCCCGGGGATGCTGGGGACTCCTGGGGACCTGGATCGTCAAGCAGGATGGACGCTCTGGGAACATGCTTTCGACTATCAAAACGCCCCCGTTGCAGGGCGGGTGGCGCAGATGGAACGTTGGACGCTGAGGGCGCGACCCTTGTTTCTGGTCGACCCTAAGATCCGGATCGAGCTCGGTTGGGTGGAATTTCAGGAATCCAGGTCCAGTGGGGAAGGGAGAATGCTACTTCGTACATGCCGGCATCGCTGGCAAGCTGGGCCAGACGACCGACGGCGTGTGGGTGCGTGTGGACGCCAGTGGTTGGCCAGCCCTGTGTGGTTTTGCGTCGAAAGCGAGTTTGGGGCGATGATGCTATAGGGCGGGGCTGCAGGGCGGCGCTACGTCACTGCCCGGCCGGGGTGGGGGGGAGGAGGCTTGGTGGGACGGGGATGGTTCCCCCGGGAGGGGTCCCAATGCGAGACCAAGTTGTAGCGCGTGCCGTACTCGCTACTTTGCAGACGGCGTCGTCCTCGTGCGTGTGGGACGTTGCTCGACATGAGAAAATTGGGAATGGGACTTGGGTCGCAGCTGCATGACACGGCGCGTCGCTAGGTGACAGATATTTGTTGGGTGCCTGGCTGGTTGAAGGTTGAAGCGTGGTGTTTTGGCTGGTGTTTTGGCCGCTGATGGTGGGCTCAGACTTGGCCGGGCACGCATCTGGGCTAGCTGGCAGCTGGCACCTGGCTTCAGCGGCCGGGGCTGCCACACCCACTGGAATCTCTCAGTCATCCACTGTGACCGACGCCCTCTGACGTTACGCCTACTGAACGCCCTGCGCCAGCTTGTACACACACACTTCGTGCCTGCCCAAGACACGGCCATCCACCCATCCATCATCCATCTCGTCTCTCTCCTCTCCTTCTTCTTTACAAGCCCGACTCGCCCCCGATCACAAAAGGAGCTCTCAATCTCACCACTGGCCCTTGTGATTCTGAATCTACAATTGTCATTCTGCACCTTTAGCTCCTTCATCTCGCCCCTAGTATCTAGTTGCCAGTCTCCACTCCAACGAGTCGACTTACACCATTACCTCTACCCCATATTGCAACGACATCACCTCAACCACCAACCCATTTCTCACGACAACCTCGGCCCACCCACCTAGGCCTTGGCACATTTCCAGCCATGAGTGGCGGCTCCACCGTCGAGCGTATCGACGCTGTCGATGCCTTCGCCCGTACCCTCTACCTGCGCTCCAAACACTCCGGCCAGGCCTTTGGCGATGTCGCCGCCGCAGTCCGTCAGCTCCACCTCGCTCTGCGTCACCTGCGCGTCGAGGCCGCCGACCCAGACTCACTCCTAGACACCCGTACCCAGGGCTCGTCTCCCGTCTACTCACGCCAGCTGCAGCCCATGGTCGAGGATTGCGATTTTACCCTCGCCCAGCTCGAGTCTGTGCTGGATAGGTATGGCGATGGCCGGGCGTCTAGCGATGAAAACGTTCGCGATGATAGGCTCGCTGTGATTAGATCTAGACTTGTCAGCGACAAGACGAATGTCGACATGTTTCTTGACACGGTTCAGCTGCAGAATCCTGCCAATAAGCCCCGCCGGTTCGTCGATAACCGCCAGCCTGGCCTTGAGGATATCAAGGACAAGGTCGACCAGATCGCCAAGAGATTATTTCAAAACCGCGACTCCAACTCTTTCACTGAGGACGAGGACAGTTTGTGGCTCGAATTCAGGACCGAGCTCGAAAAGGAAGGGTTTGCTCCTCAAGTCCTACGTAAACACAAGGTTTGTTTCACTTTCCCAAAACCAACTCCCATCGTCACACACGATTCATGATACTGATATTACTTCACTCTAGGACATTCTTCGAGCTTACATCCGCGAACTTGAATCCGTCGGTTACGTGTCCGGCGGTACTTATCCTACCGTTCGCGGTCTCCTTGAACGTGAGGCCAAGTCTCAGCCAACATCTCCCAAGGAGCTGCCGGCGTATAATAACAACGAGAAATTCTTCGTTGGCATGAGGAATGAGCGAAGAATGCCTGACCTGGCCCCGGCTACTCATAACCTCTCATCCTCACCCCAGGAGATGTCCGGCGAATCGAGCATGGGTCTCATCTCTACAAGGGATCTCATTGCCATGGATAGCCTCAACTCTGACATGGCGGGTTTGATTCTGCAATCGCCAACCCAGCAGCAGTACAGTCGGTCACCATCGGATCAAAGATACCTCAATTCCAACACGGCTGGTTCCATTTCTGGCATTGAATTGTCCACTTCGCCAACCTCCCATCTTGGGGCTTCGCCTCGGTCCGTCCCTCCGCTGCCACCCTATGTAAACGGAGGTGCCCCGCCCGCATACGGGAGCAGTCCACGGAACATTTCCCGCCTGGCTCCTGACCGCTATGGAATGGAGATTCCCCATGATGCTGAGTGGACAAAGATTAGGCGCACCCTTGTCAGTCCCGAGGTCCTCGAGCGAGCTGGTGTGAGATACGAGGCTCGTCCAGATTACGTCGCCGTTCTCGGCCGTCTCTCGCGAGAGAAGATCATGGAATATGCCCGCCAAAGCGCCGATGCTCGTGCTGCCCGCTCTGCCAAGGACTACCCGCCTCGTCGTTCTGATCGCCGCAGGCGAGATCGAGATCGAGCCGACTCCAAGAGTAGTCGAGAGGATGATGAAAGTGCAGTTTATGACTACAGTGACAGCACCGATGATTCTGAAGATGAGGCCAGGCCCGACGAAAAGGGAACTAAGAGCTACCCTTTCATCGTTAGCCCGCCAACTCGAAATAAGACGTCCCCGGCAAGCACCGTCCTCCCCAAGCCCATCCTCAAGAACAAGAACGAAAACCATGTCCGCTTTGACCCAGAGCCATACGAGGTCGACTCTCGCAGTCCCCGCTCCCTTAAGGACGATCGCGACAATAACCGCGACCGCCGGCGAGACAGATCCTCCCGACGGCATACCCGGGAGAGTTCGCGGAGGTATTCGGATAGTGGGGATCGGCGCCGCGACAGACATGACGATTATTATGGCAGTAGCAAACGCCACCACCGGAGCGATCGCCGCGCACCGAGGCGAGATGATCGATCATACAAGAAGAAGGCCTGGGGCGAGACGCTCGGGGCGGTTGGTATTGGAGGCGCCGCTGTGAGCCTTATCAGTGTGCTCGCCGAGGCTGCGTCTGTTGTTTAGCCCGTATCAACATCACCACGCAGAGGCTATGTGGTGACCGGTTCACCATACAGCCCAACACTCCAACCGCTTTCTTTTTTACCCTTTCCTTTATCAATTTTTCTTTTGTTCGTTACGGAATATCTGTCTTTGTGACTTTAACACACAGAGATACAGACGTGTTTGCTTTGGATTACAGGACATGCAACGCGTAAAAATTGGGCGAATATTTGATGTACGTTTTCGTGTAGGATTTTCTTTGTACTATCATGATGAGTTTACGAATGCGTATGATTTGGGTGGGCTGGCGGTTGTCCTTGTGTATGAAATATGGATGATAGATACCCGACTTGTTATAAATTGGAAGAGGCTGTTATTGGCTCGTAAACTCTGACATGTAACTATGAAATCGTTGAAGTGATTTGACACATATATGCTGGCATTCGACTTGTTAATGAGCGCTTTTAACGATATACAAGGCCACCTATGTTCTTAACTCTTTGGATACCGCACGCCACCATTCTTTCGGTGAGGGATCATTCCCAAGTGAAGCAGGCCCAACGACCCTCGTCCTCTTTTCAGGCCTGCGTTTCCAATCAAGGACATTAAGCTGCGGCACCTGCGGCCACTCAAACTCTGGATCTTCTGTGTCAAGTTCCCCCCGTTTATGGAGTGACTGGACTACCATGCCGCCGAGCTTTTCAGGGAGCGTCCTGCGTACCTTCATTTCAAAGTTGAAGCGGCGCTCGACCATTGGGCGCGTCAGACAAATATGGGACTGGGCAGAGCGGTAGGTGACCTGGTGGTGGAAGAACTCGCCAAACTCATTGATGAGGTCTGGGAGGATGACCTGCATAAAATGCCCCTCGCGTTGGACTCTGTTGGCGGAGGCAGTCTTGACGAGAGCCTTGAAACAGTTGGCGATGTGAAACCACACGTACTGCTTGTGTGTTTCTACCTGAATGCGCTGATGGGTCGGACCGGGTGTATTCTGGAGGAGCTCGTCGATGAGGATTTTGTGGTGCTCCTCCTCAAGGCGGCGGTAGTAGGGCACGGCCTCGTTGCGAATGATATCGATGGCGGTGCGGAAGCTGCGCTGGACAATGAGGGATTTGATGTAAACACTGTAGTCGTCAAACGTAGGTTTAACGTTGAACGGCTCCGATGTCATGACATGCCATATTTCGGTGACGTCCTTGGCTTTAACGACGTGGACCTGGTAAGATCCCTGGTGGCGTCGCATGACCTGGAATGGCTTGGAGCCGCAGACATAGGCCCAGTTCAGAAGGTTGGACCAAGTTTCGTGAGGAATAGGGATACGGTGCAGGCGAGATACGTAGACGAGGAGTTCGAGGGCTGCTCTAATGCGGGACATGGAGCCAAAGGCCTCCACGATGGCGTGAAGCAATCGTTCAGTCGGCTCTCGAGGGTTGCCTTTACGGAACCTCTTGCCGCCCTTGAGGATGGACTCGCCTGTATCCTGGTCTTCTTTGAGGCTGATGCGGAAGCCTCGCCGGAGAACATTACCTTTGATTAAGGCAAGGGAGCTTGACCTCGCGAACGAAATCATGGATGCACATAGGAGTTCCTCGTTTAGGAGTACGCCGTATAGCTTTGCGCTGATCCAGTGCGACCGAGACCTCATCTTTTGGCGAGTTATCATGCGTAAATCCTGGTTTATGTGCCTTTTGTTTCGATTGAAAGGTAGAGAGCGCAAGTTGCCCAGACTGTATCGTAGGCGCTCCAGTGCCCAGAGGCCCTTGGGTTCCATCGGCTGCCGGGCACTGTACATTTGACGCGGGAGCACCACCACACGAGAACGGTCAAATTGGTAGTACATCGGTTCAGTAATGAACATGGCCTTGGTGAACTCGGTCCATGTGGATGTGTTGCGCTGAGGCCCCAAGCCGTCTTTGCTAATCGCGGCGAAGAAGTCAATGGCAGCATGGATGTCAACGGCAGCGCCTGCACATCGCATGGAGACCTCGTAGTCCGGGATAAGCATCGGGACACCAACGGCGCGGCGGGCATCCATGAGGACCTTGACAGCATCGAGAACTTTGCAGTGGTGGATACGGACGCCGAAGTCATCGATAAGACTAGAAGCGCCGAGGAATTGCATCTGGCCTTGGGTAATATTGAGGCCGTGAGAAGCATCATGGGCAGGGTTGGCTACAGGGTCTATGCAGCGCATGATCTCGGAGAATGTTGCGGCTGGCAGCTCGCGCAGCTCGTCGTGAGCGGCGTCGGCAACGCGTGTACCATGGTGTTTGAGCAACTCGACCCATAGGAGGAAGGCAGGGACGATTCGGGGCACATCGCCACATTGTATGGCCCGGAGGAGACGATCGAGAGGCGCGAGGTCATCTAGCTGCTTGCTGGCATCTTCGAAGAGAGTCGAGTCTGGGAACCTGGGCAATAAATGGGACGTCGACAGCGAATTCGACGTTGACGACTCGTCGACGGTAGCGTGGAATGCAAACCATCGTCGCTGACCCACAGCGGGTCGGTGCCTTATCGGTGGGTCGAGGATCGGTAGCTGGAGCGGTAGCGCGACGAATGGTGGAGAAGGTGAGAGGCAGGGGAGACGAGGCCCTCGCTGGAGGAGTCGTCCCTGAAGCATGGCACAATGGCAATCGTCATGGGCGAGACGGCGTCACCAAATGTCAACAAACGACGCGCAAGATGAGGAGGCACGGCAAAGCTGTAACGGCACCCTCGGTTGGAGAAGGTTAATGTAACGGCATTTGCTTTTCTGCCGTGTAACCCAACCCAAACACCCAGAATTGCCGTGAGCGACGGATACAAGGATATAAGTATGGGGTAGCATGACGGCATAGCTGCATGCCGCCCGAAGCCCCGCTGGATACATACTCAAGCTACGCACAGCTGCACAGCTGTGCAGCCGAAGATTTTCCATCCGTGGCCAGAATCGCCTTTTGCACCGAATCCACGAAGGGCCCTGTCGACAACCTCACGCCGCCACCCCCCCTGACCCTCACCCCCCGCTTCGAAGGCTCAACCTTCCGGGACACCATCAAGCACACAAAGACGATTCGCCGACCGAGAGTCCTTTGTAAATCCCACCATGGCTGACGCTGCTGAGGAGACCCACCACGTGTCGGAGCCCCTCGATCTCGTGAGGCTCCTGCTCAACGAGGTGGTGTTTGTCAAGCTGCGAGGAGACCGCGAGCTCAAGGGAAAGCTGCACGTGAGTTTTCCATCTCATGCGCGGGTTTAGATATGAGAGCGCCGGTTCTAACGCCCCTGACAGGCCTACGACAGCCATTGCAACCTGGTTCTGGGAGAGGTTGAGGAGACCATCTACACTGTGGATGAGGATGACGAGGATGAAGAGGTCAAGGTGAGTTTGCAGACTCTAGCATTGACTGAGATGATAAATTGCTGACGGTGACTCCAGACTATTAGCCGGAAATCTGAGATGTTGTTTGTGAGAGGTGAGTTTGGCAGCCATGAGTTTTGCTCGCGTTTCACTGACACCTCGATACAGGCGATAGCGTTGTTCTCATCTCCCCCCAGGTTCCCTTCTAGATAGAGTACTGGAGTAATGATACCATGGCATCATACGTCGAATCCCCCCGTGAAGAGGACCCTGGACTACGAGTGCACTGCATAGCCCAGGTGCGGGGCTCTCTGCCAGCACATACGCCGACGGGCATGAGAGTCACTGGCCGATTTCATGAGCTCGAGTTGAGTACAACTCGTGAGGCGAAAGTCTCAGCATTCATATCCTATCGACGCCTGCAGAGAGTGTCATGGGATGCAGCCAGAAGGTGCAGATGGCTGGACGGCGCGGCATGTGATCTCCCAGTCGATTTCGGGGAGGCTTCTACAGCACATAGAATAGTAAAAAAGATCTACGACTAAAAGCCAGTTGTGCTGGGTATGAGATGTTGCCTGGTGATTCCTGCGTGACGTATTTGTCGTCTTTGTCGTCTCTTCCTCTGGTTCATTGGTCGCCTCTACGTCGTGCATTGCGAAATGTGGCTTGGTCTTGGTGGTATTCTTATATGCCGTGTAAAGATTCGAGTGCGCCTCGACATCGATTGGTTCCATTGGCCTGTGCGTTGCGTGTCTGACTGGTAGCTCTTATCGATAAGCGGGCTGCAATTAGTGAGTAACACCCCGCGCTTCCCAGTGCGGCCAGACCTCGCCGTCCAGTGACCTTGCTGTCTCCCGACGTCGCCTATGACTCTTCTTGTCACGACATCTCCAGTCACCCGGTGAGAGAGAGGCGCAGCAGCCATTAGGCATTCAATATTGTTCATCCATACATATTTATCTTGACGAGACCCCCATCGGACTGTTGCCATTGCTCCTGGCAACTCCAATGATCACCCGAATACCTCTGTGATCCATCTGTGATGCAGCGGACCCGCATGACCTCACCGTTACTGTTACGCTCATAATGTCGAACCACCTGACGAAGGCGATGCCGCATGAAAGGCGCAAGGGAGAGACGGCAAGTGAAGACCCGCCGTTGCTCGATGCAGAAGCTAACGACCAACAAGGCTTTGAACGACTTTGCCGAGTACGTTGAACAGCAGCAGAACCTCCGCTACCCAACTTCAAAAACAGCCGGCGCGGCTGCCTCCACCACGACCGAATCCAACGACCAGCACCATGCTGAACTCGACGAATTGTTCGACAACCTCGACCTTGTCGACTCAGAACCGCGAGTCCCCCTCAAGGAACTGCTTTTAGGGGGATCCGACGAAGCCTCGCTGAAGCAGCTCGAGGAGCTCCTGGCCGGGCGCATAGAGGAGGGCTTCGGCGAGGCCGTCTTCGAGATTGGTTATGAGAACAATGGCGATTTGATGCAGTTGAATTTGGACGAGTGGGAACGCGCGTACAAGACGCTCGAAGCAGCCGCGAAGCGAGTACGCGCCGATTGCGACCTCTTGTTGACCAAGAACGTCGGCGGTGACAAGGAGGCCGACAGCACAAGCGAGAAGACCTCCAAGGACAAGAGCTGCAGCGGCAAGATACTTGTCCGCCAGCATCCTGCGAAGATAGAAGATGTCATCGAAACCCGAATAGCGGTGGTGGGCAATGGTAAGGACGCTCTAGGCTTGTTTGTCAGGATCGGTGTTAACATTTGGCAGTTGACGCTGGCAAGAGCTCCCTGTTGGGCGTATTAGTCAAGGGAGACCTCGACGATGGCCGAGGGAAGGCCCGAGTCAACCTGTTCCGCCACAAGCATGAGATTGAAACCGGACGAACCAGCTCGGTTGGCATGGAAATTATGGGGTTTGACACTCTAGGACATGTCATTACCTCCGACATTCCCGGGCGTAAGTCTACACTGGCTTATCCAACCACTGGCATATCTTACCGTTGAATATAGGCAAGCTCTCATGGGAAGAAATCGGCAAGCGAAGCGCCAAGGTCATCACCTTTACCGACTTGGCTGGCCATGAAAAGTACCTGCGAACGACCGTCTTCGGTCTGCTCTCTAGCAGCCCTAACTACTGCCTGCTCATGGTCGCGGCCAACAACGGCCTTATCGGTATGAGCAAGGAACACTTGGGTATTGCCCTTGCTCTTAACGTCCCGGTAATGGTTGTCGTGACCAAGATCGACATCTGCCCGCCCAACATCCTCGAGGAGACCATCACGCAGATTACCAAGATCATGAAGAGCCCCGGCGCGCGCAAGATCCCTACCTTCATTAAGAACCGCGAAGAATGCATCAACACTGCGACACAGTTTGTCAGCCAGCGTATATGCCCGGTCTTCCTCGTGTCCAACGTCACGGGCGAGAACCTTGATCTTGTTCGGACTTTCTTAAACATCCTCCCTCACTACGGACGATACAACACTGAAGCGCCCTTCGAATTCCATGTTAACGACACCTTCTCAGTTCCCTTCACCGGGACTGTGGTTTCAGGCATCGTCAAGTCGGGAGTCGTCCACGAGGGAGACAGCGTCCTCGTCGGCCCGGATTCCCTGGGACAGTTCACGCCAACAGCCATTCGCTCTATTGAGCGTAAGAGGATACGGGTCCCGGCCGCATCGGCGGGACAGTCGGCCTCGTTCGCTTTGAAGAAGGTTAAGCGCAAGGATGTTAGGAAGGGCATGGTTGTGTTGCCCAAGATAGAGGGCCAGCCTGCTCCCAAAGTTCATCGAGAATTTATCGCCGAGGGTAAGTTGCTTAACCTGACTTGTCTCCCCTCAGAACATAACGTATCTAACTTGACTCTAGTTTTGATCCTGTCTCACGCTACGACCATCAAGGCCAAGTACCAGGCCATGCTGCACGTCGGCCCTGTCTCCCAGACCTGCGCCATCATCGACATTGACCGCGTACTCATTCGTACTGGCGACCGCGCAACCGTCGCTTTCCGCTTCGTCCAGCGCCCGGAGTACTTGGCTCCCGGTGACCGCCTGCTCTTCCGAGAAGGCCGCACCAAGGGTCTTGGCATCGTCAAGTCGGTCGGTTACGACCCTGAACATCCGCTGATGCCCAAGAGGTCCGAAAAGGACGAGCAGACGGCACCGCCTGAAGTTGAGGTTGGCGCTTGAACAGGGTCGTCAGGTCGGGCTTGGGGCGCAAGGGGGTTTGGGTTGGAATTCACGGCACGGTCTTGACGATACCATCAATAGGATTGAGGAATAGTGGCGTTAAGGATCTAGTAATTTTTATTTTGGTGCTTTATTTCCAGGAAGTAGTGCCCCTCACTCTAGACCCTGGCCCTCGTCACTGCTGCTCAGACTCACGCGCCGGTCACTATGGCATCCTGGCAAATCAACGATGGCTTCTCCGTGCGATGGGCCATCTTTTTGCTATATAAGCTGTTCTCTATTCGATGGTTCTTGCGGCTTTTCAAGCGTGCTGGCCCGGTCGTATTCCTGTCCTCACGCGTCTGCGTCAAGTCAACGCCCTTTACCTCGCTTGCCGAAGCGTCTACGATGCGGTTCGTAGCCGAAAACACCACCATCCCGGTTCCCAAGGTGTATAGCGAGTTTGAGCACAAAGGACGCACGTATATTATCATGGAGTGTATTGACGGTCTTTACCTTGCCTATGGATGGCGTCAACGTACAGCCGAGTCCCGTGCCCGCATTCTCAACAGCCTTCGGAGCATGATCCAGCAGCTCCGCCAAATACCGGCTCCTGCAGAGTGCGCCGTATCCAATGTTGATGGAGAGCCCATTTACGACCTGAGACTGCCCGGCCCCAAACACTGGGGCGCCTTCCGCACCATTGACGACTTTCACAGGAAACTCCGCGCGGATCTGGACGAGCCAGAGTACGCCGGGACCCCGATACCAGAGTTTGGCCGTCTGATCTCCTTCCACAAACAACCATGGCCCCATCCTGTATTCACGTATGGAGACCTGAGCTCCCTGAATATTCTGGCCCATGACGATGACGTCGTTGGGATAGTCGACTGGGAGACTGCGGGGGCCGCCGTATTGGGAGTATACGTCTGCCTGGAACGTGAACCCTCAGAACCAGTTCTGGCAGGACGAGGTGGACCGGTTCCTGGAGCCGCTCCCGGAAGCGCTGGTTATGGAAACTATCCGAAGAAAATACAATGGAGACTATTGACGGGCGAGTGTGTTGGCTCTTTTCATCGCCATCATCTTACCTTTCTCGCCGCGCTACGTCCATGCTGACTAGGTTGATAGACAAGCTAGCCTTGAGGAGAAAGATGCTGAGCGATTGTACCATTTTCACAAAGGCTCCACATCGGGTGCACACGGTTCCTCGGCGTCGCGCCACAAACTGTGCTCTCTACCCTTGATTCTATTGCATGGGGTTGTTAAAGGAGACGACGGTAAATTCTCGCTCTATGATACGAGGCCCCCCAATGCTCTTATCCATTCTTCCACTTGGGATCTTTGGTTTCTGGGTCGTAGTTGTAGCACGGTTCACTCACAAGAAAGGAGAAGGTACAACATCTGCTTCTTCGTCAAGTTTGATTCGTTTGCGGATTAGACCGAAAGTGGCAATTCGGATCGGGAGAGATGGGTGGTGCGCATACTGTTGACACTATGTCTCGCCTTTGGCACACGCAGCAAGGTGGAAAATGAGGTGGCTATGATGCGGCAAGTTTGAGTCGAGTGCATGTTGGCCATGATCGCTGCTGGGGTGTGTGTTAGGTTATATACTGGATAATTCCGAGCTGTGTAATAATCAGGGTACCCTGAACTTTTGCCAAAATGGCGCAACTGGTAAATCCAACACTATACTACTAACAGTAAGTAGCAATTTATACTGTAAGCCAGGTGGGGCTAAGTACGTAGGTGTTGCCTTATGACAGTCAAAGGGACAGAGGAGGTTATAGGAGCAGGCGATGATGCTCAGAGCTTTGCGGAGGGAGATGGCGCTTGGGGTGCAAAAGTGGTAGTCAAGGTTGAGTAAGGTGTTGTTAGTCAGTTTGCGCCAGCTTGTCAAGAGTGAAGCGGTCGAGGTACGTAGGCTTCGTCGTAGTTCTGCAGAGCTTGAGGCGCGATAGCATTCGGACCGCGGCGGCTGCCATACTGGACCACGCGATCCCATTCGCGGAGCGACTGGCAAGGGCTTCGGAGCCAAGCCCTGAGCTCGTGTAGGAAGATTTGCGTGTTGTGGCGACCGAGAAACTCCTGGATCATATTCTCGGCCTGGCCGGCGCTGCCCTGCGTATCCATTGTCCGGAGGACGGCGACGATATATTCCACCAAGAAGTCTGCCTTGACACGTCTCGGCCGGCTGGCGCTTGTGGCGTCGCTGTCGTGCGGCGTGTCCGGGTCATCGTCTTGTTGGATACATTCGAAGACGCGCAGCTCGCGGCGGAGCCACTTCCTGGCACGTGATAACAGCTCAGTGTCCGTCGCGAAGAGCTGCGGTGATAGCTCTCGATATCTTGATGCTCCGGGCTGTCGCCTGTTGGAACCGACGTGGAGAGAGAAGAGACTGTGCCGGTAGACGAGGCGTCGTCTACGGACGGCTTGGTCTTCGAACGGTCGGGCGCGCGAGGGGCGCGGAGCCGATATGCTCGCGCCTCGTTGGGCCTGGCCGTTGGACTTGCTCGGAGGGACTGTGTAGACCTTTCCTTGCTTCCCATCTTCGCTCAGCTCATATCGGACTTGGTGGACGTCACTCTTACACATCGGGCATACTGTTCGGTGCTGCAGCCAGGTGGTCAGGCAGAGAAAGTCGAAATTCTTATGTCCGCAAGGCTGTGCTTCGCACAGCTCAACGAGGTCGCCGAGACAGATCACGCAGCATTCGTTGGCAGGTCCGAGAGCATCCTGCAGAACTGGCGCAGGCAGATCTCGAGTGCTGGGCTTCGTGTCCATGGTCGGTCGCGCAAGTAACTGCGGTACAGGGTCTCGTTGTTAAGATTCTCTTCTGGGCGTGTTTGTTGAATGCTGTGAATGTGTTTGTTGTAGGCCGTGAAGATATTCGTAGGGCACATAAAGAAATGGTAGAGACTGAATGAAAGTGGATTGGATTATGCCTAGTCTGGCTTCTAGGCTGAAGCTTTCACCTTCGACCCCTTGACCGGAAAAGCTACCGGGTGGCGCATGCACCTATATGGGCTAAAAGCGGGGCTTTCCGTGCTCGCTGAGACAGCTAGGCAGTCGAGGGCAAGTTAGTAGAATCAGTATCGATCTACCACCTGGACTTTTCAGTGGATCAATTTTCCTTCGGCATTGTGACAAACTATCCCAACTCGCTCGTCCACAACACAAACATCACGACTACATGGACGATCTTCTCCAGCTCGAGCTCGTCGGGCTCGTGAGCAAGGTCGCTTCCGAGCTGCACAACCACCTTGGAGTCGACGACAAGACACTCGCAGAATTCGTCATCGCCCAACGAGTCGCGTCGGACTCGTTGGGGGGCTTCCAGCAGAAGATGAACGAAACAGGTGGCGATTCGTTCCCTCCCAGCTTGATCGAGAGTATCGACCGACTCGTTCGCTTGATGCACCCGGCCATGAAGGCCGACAAGGAGGCCGCCCGACATAGCGAACCAGACGAACAGCGGTCCTCCATCCACGACAAGGCCCAGGTCTTCTCCGGCCTCGCCCTACCCGACAAGCTAGCGCCGGCTCGAGATCCTATCGATGACACCCTAGCCGCGTTGGAAGCTCTAGAGTCGAGGGATATCAAGAGGAAGCCTGGGACGCGGACGCGGAAGCGTGACCGCAGTAGAAGTCCAAGTCGGAGTCCTGCGCTGGAAAGATACTCGAGGGGCAGATACAGATTCGACCGACAACAAACCGACGCGAAAGACGACGCTCCTGTCATGCACAAGATCTATGACGGCCATGTGACAGACACCAAAGACTTTGGCGCCTTCGCGAATCTCCATGGCGTCGAGGGCAAAGTTGACGGGCTCATTCATGTTTCGCAGCTAGCCCAGGAGCGCATCCATCACCCATCAGATGTGGTCCAACGCGGACAAGCCGTCAAGGTCAAGGTCGTCAGTATAGAGGGAACAAGAATCGGGTTGTCAATGAAGGACGTCGATCAGGAAATGAGCCACGACTTAGCTCCCCAGGTGAATTTCCGTACAGGTGCCAATGTGCAGGCCCTCGGAGGCAGGAACAAAGACACTGATGGCGGATCCCGAGGCCCTGGCCGCGTAGCCGCGCGGAACCGGAAGAGACTTACATCTCCTGAGAGGTGGGAAATCCGCCAGCTCATAGCGTCGGGCGTTGCCAAGGCCTGTGACTACCCCGACCTCGAAGAGGACTACCACGCGACGCTCAACGGCGACGGCGACGGCAACACAATGGCGCTGGAAGAAGACGTCGACATCGAGATTAGAGTGGAAGAACCCCCCTTCCTCGCCGGCCAGACGAAGCAGTCTCTCGAACTATCGCCCATCCGCATAGTCAAGGCGCCGGACGGGTCGATGAACCGGGCCGCCATGTCCGGCACCGTGCTGGTGAAGGAGAGACAGGAGATGCGACAACAAGAGGCTGAGGCGGCCGTTGACGACAAGGCAGGCCAGAAGGACCTCTGGGCGAGGTGGAACGACCCGATGGCGGACCCGGACGAGAGCAAGTTCGCCAGTGACAGGAAACGCAGAGTCCAATCCGACGGCATCCCGGAGTGGAAACGTGCGGGCCAGCCCAAAGGCCAGGCATACGGAAAAAGGACCGAGATGACGATGAAACAGCAGCGGGAGTCCCTGCCTGTCTTTGCCTTCTGCGACCGGCTCATCGACGCCGTGCGGCAGCACCCCATCCTCATCGTGGTCGGCGAGACGGGCTCGGGCAAGACGACGCAGATGACACAATATCTGGCCGAGGCAGGCTACGCAAACCATGGCATCATTGGGTGCACGCAACCCCGGCGCGTGGCTGCCGTGTCTGTGGCTAAACGCGTATCCGAAGAAGTCGGCTGTGTCCTGGGCCAGGAAGTTGGCTATGCAATCCGGTTTGAGGACTGTACTACCCCGGCGACCAAGATCAAATACATGACAGACGGCATGCTCCAGCGCGAAATCTTACTGGACCCGGACCTTAAGAGGTACTCTGCTATTATGCTTGACGAAGCACACGAGCGGACTATTGCGACCGACGTCCTCTTTGCGCTATTAAAAAAGACAGTAAAGAAGCGGCCCGACCTCAAGGTGATCGTTACGTCTGCTACGCTTAATGCTGACAAGTTCTCATCTTACTTTGATGATGCTCCGATCTTTACCATCCCAGGCCGTACGTTCCCTGTTGAGATTCTATACTCGCGAGAGCCTGAGTCAGACTACGTCGATACCGCCCTGGTTACCGTTATGCAGATCCACTTAACGGAGCCGGCTGGCGACATTCTCTTGTTCCTAACGGGACAAGAAGAGATCGACACCGCCTGCGAGATCTTGTACGAACGCACCAAGGCCTTAGGGCCTAATATCCCCGAGCTCCTTGTCCTCCCTGTCTATTCCGCCCTGCCCGCCGAGATGCAAAGTAGTATCTTTGAGCCAGCACCTCCTGGCAGCCGAAAAGTCGTCGTCGCTACCAATATCGCCGAGACGTCAATTACTATCGATCACATCTCATATGTAGTCGATCCGGGCTTTGTGAAGCAGAAGGCTTATGACCCAAAGCTCGGCATGGACTCGCTTATTATCTCACCTATCTCACAGGCCCAAGCTAACCAGCGAGCCGGAAGGGCTGGCCGGACGGCGCCGGGCAAGTGCTTCCGGCTATATACGGAAGCGGCATATCAGTCTGAGATGTTGCCATCGCCTATCCCCGAGATCCAACGCCAAAATCTCTCAACAACGATCCTTGTGCTCAAGGCAATGGGCATCAATGATCTCTTACGCTTTGACTTTATGGACCCGCCGGCCGTTAATACGACGTTGACAGCTCTTGAAGAGCTGTATGCACTAGGCGCCCTTGACGACGAGGGATTCCTAACGCGGCTAGGACGTAAGATGTCTGATTTTCCCATGGAACCATCCCTTGCGAAAGTCCTTATTGCGGCTGTGGACCTGGGCTGTTCCGATGAGATGGTTTCCATTGTGGCTATGTTAAACCTGCTCAATGTCTTCTACCGGCCTAAAGAGAAGCAGTCACAGGCCGACCAGAAGAGGGCCAAATTTAATGATCCAAATGGCGACCATCTCACGCTGCTCAACGTATATAATGCGTGGAAGCAGAGCGGCTTTTCTACTCCCTGGTGCATTGAAAACTTCATTCAGGCACGGTCTATGCGACGGGCCCAGGACGTACGGACGCAAATTATCAAGATTATGGAGCGATACCGCCACAAGATCGTCTCATGTGGTCACGAGACGGACCGGGTGCGCCGGGCCTTGTGCGCCGGCTTCTTTCGCAATGCGGCTCGGAGCGAAGCGGCCGATGCGGGACCCCGGTGCTACAAGACGCTCCTCAGCGGCACTCCGGTCTACGTACACCCGTCGTCGGTGATGCTCGGGAAGCAGGCCGAGTGGGTCATCTACCACGAGCTCGTGTTAACAACGCGTGAGTATATGCGCTGGACCACGAGCATAGAGCCGAAGTGGCTCGTGGAGGCGGCGCCGACCTTCCTCAAGGTGGCTGGCACGGGCGGCACCATGTCAAGTCGCCGGAAACATGAGCGCATCCAGCCCTTGCACAACAAGTTTGCTGGCGAGGATGACTGGCGACTGTCGGCACAGCGCAAGGGCGGCCGAGGCGGTGGCGGAGGCGGGACCTGGGGTTAAAGGGTATACACATGCGCACGACATTGTACTGCCACGCCATGGTTCATATTACTTCCTAGAAATGATCCTTGTGCCTACTTTGCGCTGTTACTTAACGACCTGTACCCGCCACGTAGCAGGCAATTCGTCGCTCTAACTGTCACTGAGTCTAGTCTCTCGGCTCAAAGAGCGTACTACGCGCTCTACGGCTGGCAATCCTTTTCTGGAACACTTAGCATCCTCACGCGGCGATTCACTGACAATATACCCAGGTTGAAAGCGAGGTTGCGAATCAACTGCCCATGTCACGAGGCTTATGTTTTGCGATAGTAGTGTCTACGCCACACCCTACGTCCTTTAAGTGACCTGGTCAACGCTTTTACAAAACACTGAACTGAATAACGACGTCTCTAGTGGACGCTTTTGCAGCCGACCCGCTATGCCAGGGCAGAGCTGGCGTTAAGTGAATCATGGTGAGCAGACGCGGGACACCAGGTCAGCTTTATCCCGCCACGGTGGTGTGGATGGACTGGCGCGAAATGTGCCTCGGTTCACGGGATATGCTCCTATTCAAATACGGGTATCTTTGTTGACCTGTTCCACGAGATGAAAGCAACAAAGAAACACCTGGAAAACAAACTACCGTCTAGTATGTCGTCTATCAGCGGATCCACAGCGACCGACTCATGCCCAAGCTCCTCGTCCACCGATCTTCAATCAGACCATGTTGTTCCGTCACCCAGATCTCGAGGAGCAGCAAACGGCAATGGCAGGATTTGGCTCGCCGAGCCGCACCCATGAAGCTCTGTGTGATATCAGATGAGAGCCCTTTTGCTTATCCAGATAGCAACTCTCATGGTTACTCTCTTCTATTCTTTGGCTGGGCATACATTCTTTGTGTGAAACTACTGGAGAAGTGGCATGTCGCCGTGTAATGCCTTATGAACGTTCTAGAGGCTACTAATAGCTAACTTCCGAATGAACATTGATTTACTGTCGACATTGGATCCATTAGTGAAGATGAAGCCTCCTGATGGAAGAGCTTTCTTTCTGCTGGCCAAACTTGGAGAGCAGCGGCCCCGAGGCAGCTCGTATAGGCTATAAATATACTGGCAACGTCACAGTGTGCAGCAACCATACTGTTCAGCTAATGTTCCATGGTGCTGGGTGTAGCACTAAGTGTTTGTATCTATTGCTTGAGGATTATTGTATGGCTTTGATCTATCTGAGGATATTGAGTTAAGTTTAAAAGAAACCAAATACTGGCAACGTCAAATTTCGAGTTACGGCGCAGGTCATAACGGGGTCGACTCACCCCAAGCCGCCTTCAAGCAACCAAGTCGCCGATTTCTTGCGAGCTTTGCCTCTAGATATAACCTAGAGAGCAAAGTTTCATTAGAACTTGCAATGGCCCTTATAATCCCACCGCACGACTATGTTGTCGACATAGTCAAGCTGCTGAGACCGTTCGTTATCAGAGAAGACACCCCATTGCTATCTCCTTCCAGTATTGACCTAGGACTCGGCAATTTATCTCCTTACATGACATTAAGCTCACGCCCATTTTTCTGTCGTTGGCACTTTGGGCTGTTTTTTTGGGAACCAGGAGTGGATTGCAATTTGCTTATAATTTCCTTAAGATCCTAAGCCTCCTCTTCTCTCATTAGGTATCTTGCTCAGAGCTTCAGCTGTAAATCACATTATTCTTGTTCTTCACCACACTTCTGTGTATGCTCGTGTAGTCTCCCGGCCCGTTCAGTTCCGTTCAAAGACGCATTCATCGTCGCATTTGTTCCACCAGCTTTCTTGAAAAGCAACCTCTTCGGAAACTCCAGCAGCTCCATGATAATCGGGTCATCGGCACATTCCCTCTCTAGGTAGATACATACGGCCTTCCCCTCAACCAGCGCCCGTTGACTCAACCACCAGGTTTCGAATCCCGCCAGCTGCGCAAACCAATACGATAGGAGCAGCAGGGCACGGGGGTCCTTCTCCTCGAGGAGGAGTCTGTACCGCGGGTCGAGCTGGGACAGGAACGAGAGGAACTGGATCACCGTTTCGTCGTTGACTTCACGGGCGAGCAATTGCGCGAGGACCGAGGCGGCGACGTGGTATGGGTTTGTGGACGCCGTGGAGGAGGCGAGGTTGAAGAGCGGGTAGAAGGATGCGGGCAGTGCATTGGGCGCGATGGGAGCGAAGCCATTGGGCGCGATGTGCTTTCCGTGATCGGCCACGAGAGGATGGAAAATGCTCTCGGGCCGCGTGGGATCGGCAAGGTCCCAGACGACTCGTTTGCCGTCGCTCATCTTCAGCCAGTCGAGGTCCGTGGGGCTGGTTTCCTTCAGGGGCCAGGCGGCAGCGGGCTCTACGGACCCGACGAAGGCGAAGGCAGCAGAACCGAGGATGGCCGCAGCCGCCCAGAGAGCATCGCGGTGGGAGCTGGCGAGGGCCGTGGGAGACGACTTGGTGGCGGCCGAGAGGTTGCGGTGGAAGAGCGCGGTGCCGTGGTACCAGTGGAAGGCGAGCTGGGAGCGGTGGGCGGCGGAGGTTTTGAATGAGGAGAGGTGGGTGTCATGAAGCAGGGCGAAGGTGAGGAATACGTGGAGGAGAAAGGGGTCCTAGATTGGGGAGTGTTAGTCGGTTTTCTTAGATGCAGGGGATGGTATCAAATGGTGTTGAGGTGAGATGAGATGGAGACTCAAACACGAAGAGATAGGAATCATACCGTAATCCCCAGCCCAAGCGCCTCATCCCGATACAAGTGCCTCGTCCCCGCGCTGCCCACAGTCAGGACGGTCCTGGTGCGAAACCGCTCCAGCACCTCAAAGTCGGAGGCGCCCATCTCGT